>CAUYON010021570.1:0-36742 GCA_963573935.1 Arctocebus calabarensis | reverse complement strand
ATGGATGGAGCTGGAACATATTCTTCTTAGCAAAGTATCTCAAGAATGGAAGAAAAAGTATCCAATGTACTCAGCCCTACTATGAAGCTAATTTATAGCTTTCATATGAAGGCTATAACCCAATTATAGCATAAGAATATGGGGCAAGTGGTGAGGGGGGGGAGGGGGGAGATGGGTAGACAGAGGGTAAATCATGGGGCCACACCTATGGTGCATCTTAGATGGGTTCAGACAAAACTTACTGAATGCAGAATACAAATGTCTTCATACAATAACTAAGAAAATGACATGATGGCTATGTCAAACAGTTTGATGAAATGTTTCAAATTGTATATGAAACCAGCACATTGTATTCCTTGATTGCACTAATGTACTCAGCTATGATTCAACAATAAAAAAAATAAAAGAACTGGAAAAAAATATGAAATCAAGTACATGAGAGAAAAATTGAGAGATGTGGAGAATCAGTTCAGAAGTTTCAATCCCCTAAAAGAAAACCTTCTTTAAAAAGAGAATAGAGACATAATTAAAGAAAGAATAGAAGATGGTTTTCTGAAGCAGTAGAAAGTCATAGGCCTTTATCCTTAGGGTTGTTCTAATGCCTTGCAAGAGAAATGAACAAAGGAAATGAACAACCCAGACTATTGTAAAATATCAAAGCCTCAAGACAAAGGAAAGACTCTAAAATATTCCAGAGAGAAAATTAAACAATCTGCAAAGGAACAAGAATCAGATGGGTTTTAGAGTGTAATCAGCAATCCTGAATATCTGAATATTGGAGAACAGGAAAGCAATATGTCAGTGTGCTAGAAGTTACTTTGAGATGCTAGATCTCTGCCAATCAACCGATCAAATGTCAATTGAAAGAAAACCAACCATTAAGATAGTCTCAAATATGGTGGATGTGCCACCTACAGTCTGCTAGGTTTCCATTATGAATGGGCTCGGTATACACTGGCAGTGTGTTGCCAGTATCAAGAATCACACCATTCTAGTTCTATTCTCTATGCAGTGGTTCTCAAGCTTCCTAATGCTGCAACTCTTTAATATAGTTCCTCATGTTGTGGTGACCCCCAACAGTAAAATTATTTTCATTGCCACTTCATAACTGTAATTTCACTACTGTTATGAATTGTAATGTAAATATCTCATATGCAGGATGGTCTTAGGTGACCTCTGTGAAAAGATTGTTCAATCCCCAAAGGGGTCGCGACTCACAGGTTGAGAACTGCTGGGGTTTTGCTTTGATGACCCTCCTCTACAGGGGGAATTGCAGCTCTGCTTCTTGTGAGACCCTCTGTTTCCACAGTTCATTTCCTCTTCATGCATGTTTGGAGAACTGAATATTGTTTTAGACCAAAGTTTCTTAACTCAGGTTGCATGATTTTGGGATAGGAGGGGCTAGTTTGCATATCGTAGGTTATTTAGCAGCCTCCTTGGCTTTTATGCCCTAGAAGCCAATACAATTCCCCTAGTTGTAACAATAAAAAATAGCTTGATATTTCCATATGTCCCTGGGAAGCAAAATCACCCTGTATTATACAGAGCACATTTTAGAACCACCATTTGAGGGGATTAACACCCTTTACCACAGAGTTAGTCGATTCATTGCCAATAAAATTCCTTCAGAAAAATTTATTTGAATTATTGCTGTATTTATCATTAATCACTTTTAGACACCAATAACCACACCCAAACTTTATTCCCAGACATAATTTTCAAGCTTGATTTCTTGGTTACCTTGAGGCCATCAAAGCTGAGTGGGAAGGTAACACCTGGTTCCTAACAAGCCACAGTGGATCAAAGACTCTCTCACTCTTATTTCCTGTAGCTTACAGTCTAGAAAATAACTAGATTTCCTATTCCTCCATGGCATCCAATTTGTAGATTCAATTCCCTTTCTTTTCTACTTCCCAATCAGGAAACTTTTACCTAAACTCATCTCATTCCTATAAAGCCCTAGCCAGTAGTGATCAACAGATGTCCACTGTCTCTTTCCAACAATGGCTGGGAGGTTTGGGCTCTGCGGACATAGAGGTTTCCTCAGAGTAATTGTAAGTAACAGCTTTCCACAGGTGCTGCCACTGTACAGCAGGTCTTCCTGGGGTTCTAGCCTTCATAGGATCTCTTATGATCTGCCAGTCAACCACTATGCTACATGCTTTAGGTTTTGCTTTTCTGTAGTAGCCCATGTGAGGGTACCAATTTCTATATTAGTCAGGGTAGGTTAAGAATTCTAACAAACAGGCCCCAAACCCCAAGGGACCAGTATAATACAGTAGAACCTCTGTTAGTTGATCACCCAAGAGACTGTGACCAACTGAGCAACACGAGGTAGTCAACAGAAAGAACTAGGCCTATCATACTGACACGTCCATGTGGTTCATGTCCAGTCTATGAACATTAGGTCAACCTAAGGAGATGGTCCATGTAGGGAAGTGGTCAACTATGGAGCTTCTACTGTGTGTGTTTATTTCCTGCTCACATCACATCCCTGTGGTGGTCTCTGCATATGGGAAACCTATTCCACACTGTCACTCAGGCATCTAGGATCTTTCCATCTTGTGGCTTTGCTCTCCCCTAGGTTGTTAGATTCTCCTAGACTTCTCTATTAAGTTAGTAGATGGAGAAAGAGAAAGATTATACCCAAGAGAGGTTTGTGCACCCAGCCTGGAAGTGTGCACATCCCTACTGTCAGTTCTGTTAGCCACAGCTCCATCAGGATGCCCAGCTAACTGCACGGAACCTGGAGATGGATCTGCTATGTGCCAGAAAGGGAGAGAGAACGAATATTGGCAAGCGCTGGTGGTTTGTGATGCTGAGCCCAAAGTAAAATAGAAATTCAGAGGGCTCCACAAGAAATACATTTTAAAAGACTTAAATGGATTCCACCTCAACAAATTGGGAATCTAAAGAGTGTACTAATGTAGTTCTAAAAGCATACATACTGTTTTCTCAATAAGAAAAAAAATGTAATAATAACAAAGGAACAAAATGACCTAGGAAAAAATTGCATAACAGTATAACTAGGAACATTAGGGAAAAAATTATACAAATTGTGTTCCCAAAATAAGGCAAATTATAATCTGTATGATTTTAAGGAGTCGAAGGAGTGAACAAAAAGAAAAACTTCAACTTGTTATATGACACATGTCCTTCATGTACACCAAGTTTGGTGACATAGGGATGCATTTCCCTTCCTTATATGTCCTAAACAGGGCACAGTGTGCTTACACAATAACGACACAGAAAACAAATGAATTGGCTCCAAAATGTTTAGACTTGATCTATAGAAAAACTACTGAAGATTCAATAAGCTACAAAATAGAATCTAAAGGTCTTTATATTTTGACAACATAAAGATATATTCTTTATCTGAATATAGAAAACTTCGTGGTCAGAGGTGTTCTAAAATGAAGAATGTCCTTGCATTTGGGCATAGAAATAATCGCTGCAGTTAAAAGTCAGAGAGAAGCAGGGCTGCTGACACGTGCTCTTAAACATTGTCACTCCCAAACTCCCAATTTTTGTTATACTACTTTGAATATTATGTCTAAAAAAGTTCCCCAAATACATTTCCCTTCAGTGTTTTATCAATAATTATGTGCTATTATTTGAATTTAGCCAATCTAGGACTATTGTGAGCGGTAAGCAATTTCTCCACCCATTACAGCTTCGTGTGAAAAAAGGTAGTGCCTGGGAGATAGTAATAGCAGCGGATTAGCACCGTTGTCGTGAAAGCTTCACTCTGTAGGGCTCCTCTGTAGCTCAGATAATGTATCCTGGTTATTTGGGGTCTTAAGGTTTATCAAAAGAGACAGAATTAATCATGCTGGGTTGTGCGATATGTTTTGGAGAATGAACATGACTTCTCTAAAATGAAAACGGTGAAATCATTTTCTATGGGCTTTTGAATCCTAAGGTTACCCTCCTGTTCCCCCTATCGTCCATCTCCAGATTAAAGCACGGAACAATCATCAGATTTTTTAAAGTGAGGGGGGAAAAAGGGGAGGCTGTCTGCACCTGGAAACCATTTTCTTGATTTGTGCTGGCTGGAGTCCTAGAGATACAACAGCAAGAATGCCTCTCTGGGATTTCTTTGAAATTTGGGCAGGATGATTTGTCTGAAGGGAGGGATTGGGGGATGAAGGGTGGGGGAAAAACTCATTCCTGGTTGCCACATTGCTCTTCTACAGTGAAGGAGCTTGGCCTGCTTTGGGGTGGAGTTGCAAGAAAATCAACCAGGCAGCCTCAAGTATGCAAGAATTTGCTGCCCTGAACTTGCCAATTTTTCAAACATAACTGGGTATTGTCTCCACTGTAGGGGGCTGCCAACATCAGACTCACGCAGTTCCATGTTGAAGATCTTTCCAATAGCTGTGCAAATTACAGTGTGTTTTCATCTGCTTTAGCACTTTCAAAGGATGACAAATAATTATCTCTTTGCTTACATTACCTGGAAGTGCACAATAATGAATTCGCTTTGGAAGTGCCCTTCGTTGTGTCATCAAGCATTCACATACTTGAAAGTTTTTTTTTCTTCTCCCATTTGTACAATCGAGTGGATGCAAAATATGGAGAATATACTTTGAGAGGAAAGCCAAAAAATATGCAACAGGATGAAACCAATATTCTTAATTTACATGAGCATCTCTCATACATTTCTATGCAATATTCAGCATTAATGAGCTTCCACTTCTGTGTTCCTGCCCTCATGTCCAGCAAAGATGTATAGCCAATTTTTGAAGGCACTGGCTACAGCAAGAATAATAACAGTTTGGGGAGTGTCTACCCTGTGTCAGGCCTTTATACCACATTATTTTTAATCTTCATAACACTGATCAAAGCAGCTACTAATTTTTTCTTTTTTCTTAAGACAGAGTCTCACTTTGTCACCCTTAGTAGAGTGTCTTGGCGTCTTAACTCACAGAAACCTCAAACTCTTGGCCTCAAGCAACCCTCTTGCTTTTTAGAAATGGGGTCTCACTCTTGCTCAGGCTGATCTCAAACTTGTAAGCTCAAGCAACCCACCCACCTTGGTCTTCTAGAGATCGAGATTACAGGTTTGAGCCATCATGCCTGGCAAGGAAGTTATTAATTTAATGCTGAGAAAAGTGATGCTACGACAGGCTAAATGACTTCCCCAAGGCCACACAGCTAGTAAAGGCTTGTGCCTAGATTTGTACCGCGGGCATTAAGACATCAGAGCTTGGGCTTTTTAGAGCAACACTGTTTATCATGCTTCACTTTGCAAACCTATCTATTACCTCTGAAAAAATGATTTTTGGTCCTAAATATTATTGTTCCTCTTCTCATACTGAAAAATGGACACATGACCTGACGTTAGAAGATCTGGTGTATATTTTGACTCCATCATTTATGAATTTGTGATCTGGAACAAGACCCTTAATTTACATGACATTGCATCACTCTATCTGAAAAATGGATGTAATGAACATTCTTATGCTACAGGGTCATTGTTTGGAGTAAAATACAGTAAGAAAATTTTGATTACTATACTAATGTTAATTACTACTTCTGCTAACTAAGAAAGGAAAATTATACCCAAAGAACCATAACAAATAATAAATATAAGTCAAGACATTTTGGATAATTTTTTTCTACATATACTGATATGTATAGGTCTTGACATATTTGTATTCTCTTTTCTCTCAAATGTAATTTTGTATTTGCTAATTAGCAAAACTCAAGATTTATCACCTGAGAGACTTTTATCTGCATAACAGGGCAAACTTCATTCATCATATACTTCCTTCCACCATTCTCCCCAAATTTACTCCCTCTCCACAGCATCCCCAAACCTCTATAGCTCAGGTTGATATATAAACCTCAATCATCCCACTATTTCTTTGTATAGCTTATTGCTGGGGGACTCCCATATATATAAACCTAATTATATATATTTTTTCTTCCTGTCATTATATCAAATTTAATTCACAGACTGGCCAAAGAACCTAGAAGATGGAAGGAAGCAAATTTTCCTCCCTTGAACAGAGCAGCCATTATGTACTAACCCTAAGCCACTGGGGATACAGGTATAAAAGAACCAGTATCTGTCCTTAAGAAGTTCCCCTTCTGGTGGGGAAGAAAGAAAAGCAACTATTTATGTCACAGGGTCCCGTATACTGTGAGCAGTGCACTGTACCAGGACTGAGCACTGCTGGGCTGACTCCTCAAAGCTGATACTCAATGTGAGATCTGATGGATCAGTGGAATTAAACCGGGCAAAAGAAGGTGAAGGAGAGGCAGAGGGCATCACAGAGGGAGGAGGAGGTGTGTGCAGAGGCTCAGTGCCATTCAGATGCAGGCCACTCTGTATTAACTACTAGTTGTTCGGGTTGGTGCAAAGACAAGGCACAAAGATAGGCGACAGGAAGAATGAAGAAGTAAGCTCAAGTCTCAAGGGAACTAAACCGTCATGTGTGAACTCAATGTTGGTAAAAGTCCAGAAATGATACTGATATACTCAAAAGAGGATAAAAAAGCAAGGGTGAATTTGGAGCATCCTGAGTACTCTAAGTCAGGAAATCATTCAAATTTGCTGAGCTGAATCGTGACACATCCATTGATTGTGCCACCACATTGAGAGCAGTTATGTGTCAAAGTCTTGCTTTATATAGCAAGATCTGGAAAAAGAGCTTGGTTAAAAATGAAAGAAGCAGTAGACAATACCGGACCCAGGGAGTTTCACACATGTTGCTTTACAGTCTGAGAGTAAATTTTTCTTTTTCTTTTTTTTTTTTTTTTTGCAGTTTTTGGCTGGGGGCTGGGTTTGAACCCACCACCTCCAGTATATGGGGCTGGCACCCTACTCCTTTGAGCCACAGGCACTGCCCTGAGAGTATATTTTTCTTACTGCATAGATAACATGGTAGATTAGGCTAGCTAGAAGGAAGGCATTTTGCTGAAAGTTTATGCAATTTTTATGAGACAAAGTCTTCTTAGTTGACTGATGTTATCTTGGCTTACCTAAATAATAAAATAAATATCATAGAAGATGAGCAAAAGATAAGAGTGACAAGAAATTGCCTTTCTCAAAATATTTATTTGTATTCTATTGAATCTACCTAGTTGGGGCATATGATTTTTCAGAGCTTATGTATATGGAATTTGTGCCTAAAAGTACGGGAGGCCTTGTGTTACTCAGAGTAAGTGTTCCCTGGGAAAATCTGTCCTGTAAAATTATGGTTTAGGTTTAGCATATAGTGGCTGTTCAGTAAATATTGGAATAAATAAATGTGTAGGGGAGGAAAATTTGCTTCTTTTTAATCTTCTAGGTTCTTTGGCTGGTCTATGAATTAAATTGACATAATAACAGAAAAAAAATTAAATTAGGTACGTACACATGGGGGTCCCATGGGGGGTATCATCAAGCTATTATATAGTCATTGAGAATGATGTTCGTGAGCCCACATGAGACAGAAATATGCAATTCAAAGAAACGGTATAATTACGAGAAATTCTTCTTCTGATGCTTTCCCAATGGAGCAAGGCTCCTAGCCTAAGCTTAAGCATTCTCACCTTGAATTTAGGTGCACCTTTAAGTCTGTTGGGTTTCCATTCATGAAGAGACATTAACGTGGGGAAATGAGGAGGCCTTGGAAAGGACTGAATCTGAAGGAGGCACACTAGCTTTGTTTGGTATTAATGTCACAGACTGCAGGCTAAGAGCCAAGGAGGGGAATACTTCTCATTCACGTGATCTTTCAATCCAGACCTTGTGGACTCCTAGCGGAAACTGAAATTTCAGTTTTTAAAGTAAAAATGGAGAGCATTGTTTTTATAAACATTTTCTTATGGTTTGGGGAATATGAGGTGATACAGATTTAGCTCTTGATAGCAAAGTAAGCTGACATGTTGGGTGGCTACCACATGCTGGCCACTGTTCAAAGCACATTTGAAATTATTAAATACTCACAACGAGCTTATGAGATTGGTATTGTTTTTAACTTTCATTTTAAGTACATTGCAGCATAGAGAGGTTAAGAAACTTATCCAAGTTCATACAGCAAGGAGGAAGCTGAGATTTGAACCCAGTCACTCAGCATCCAAAGTCCACACTGTTACATAACACACACCATCCACAAGGTACACAGTGATGAATCAATAAACAAAAAAAAAAAAAAAAAAAAGAAAAGAAAAAGAGAAAGATATAAATAAAAGGAGGTGGGGAGAGATAAGACATCCTTTTAGGATGAGATGCCCTTCCAGTTTTCTGGGTCATCTTTGTTATCATTAGCAGCATTTAGAGCCCTATACCCCATATGGGCTTTGGCTCAATGTGGGGTTTTGTACTGATGGACCCGGGAGAAAATGGCTTCAGCTTGGGCCAGGAGCTGCAACACCGGGGCAGGCAGGGTTGATGGCGGAGTCGGAGGCTCACTACTAACAACAACAGTGGGAGTTGGAGGATGAAAAGAAATTGAGCTATTATATAGTCATTGAAAATAGTATTTGTGAGCCAACATTGACATTCCCCACTCTCCAAGACATGGAAGAGTTAGTAAGAGGAATGGGCAGAGTCCCCAGAGAGCTGGGGAGGTGGGTGGACACTGTTCATGAAAATGTTATGACCCAATTTTTGGTATGGCTTGAGAAACATAGGATACATTTGTAATTTGAAAAGTACCAAATGGTGACTGGGATGGTGGTTCATGTCTGTAATCTCATCAACTTGGGAGGCTGAGGCAGAAGGATCCCTTGAACCTAGGAGTCCAAGGCTGCAGTGAGCTATGGTGTCATCACTGCACTGGGTGACAGGGTGAGATCCCTCTCTTAAAGAAAAGAAGTCCCAGGTCAGTGCCTGTGGCTCAAAGGAGTAGTGTGCTGGCCCCATATACTGGAGGTGGTGGGTTCAAACACAGCCCTGGCCAAAAACTGCAAAAAAAAAAAAAAAAAAAAAGAAATCCCAAATGGTCTCATTGAGCTAATTTAATTTCAACTTTGAAACAGTAGAAGCAATGCAGTGAAGTTGTCTAACTTGGTCAGAAGGTCTCACAAGGACCAAGCTGCTTTATATCTTAGTTTCTTTACTGATAAGTAAGAATATAGCAGTGAGGCTCCAACTTGTGGAGATTAATGTTAATTCAATCAAGTACCATAGGAATAACAGAACAATAACATTTCAAATAACAACTTCGACCCATATATAACAATTTATTTTTAACCATGGATGCATCACATCTTCCTTGAAGCATTATTTGGCAATTCTACTGTGACTAAGAAGGCCATACATCAAACTAACATTTCCATCATAACTGGAAATTTAATTGTATATATATGAGGTAGATGATTCCTTCCAGCTAAAAGGAATGTGTGGTGGATGACATTGTAGAACTGGCCTCATGAAACAAATCAAGCCTGGCAAATTGCCCCAGATATAATAGTCACATTTTAAAATAAAATCGTAATTTTTAAAAATAAAAATTTTGAAATCACTCATCCCAAGTGTACTGTAGAAAACAAAAAGGTGATGCATGGTAACCGTGAAATCACAAATTTACAAAGTCATATCCCTAAGAGAAAAAGAATTGATAACTGGGAAATGCTGCGAGAATTCTCTTTCTTCTGGCTTGTAAGACATTTACCCTAGAAAGTCCTATTTAACCGTGATTCTGGTGTCAGAGACTTTGTCTTGTATCAGTCAGGGAGAGGAAACATTTTACCATCGTTTTTCTTACTTGCATTTTTCTACAGGTGTAAGATCCTTCTAGTCTGGTTATCACTGGCTTCTGGTAAGCAATGATGATGCTATTGAAATTGTAACCAAACCTCTTTTTTAAATATAAGAATTATTATTCCCATCATGAGGCTTACGTCTATCTTGCATTGTAACCTGCTATGCGGGGATGTAAAATATATGTCTATAAGTCAACGGTAGCATCATAAATCCTCTATTATGGGATATTAATGAAAAGGACTGCCGATGTACCCATTGTGCTAGGTTAGCGAAGGGTATATAAAATATTAATAAATCACTGTCTCTTAACAGCTGATTTGTGGTTCTTAACATATAAAATGTGGTCTGTGTCAGATATATAGTTGCCAATTCTCCAAATCCACCAGTAACTTGATATACAACAAAAACAAAAAAATCAGTATATGGGTATCAAATGGCATCTCCTCCCCTTATGTTTCCCTGGTCCCTCTATGTGCAGAGACAGTCACTGAGACCATAAAACCACATCTGTTGGCTGAGTAATGGCCCTCACCGTATGGCTGTCAGAAAGTACACTGAAGACAACTTAGCAGCTTCTTGGTAAGGGTGGCTTCAAGGTATTCAAAATAAGGCTTGCTGTTGCCATTTCCCCAAAATACTCTCTTGTCATTCTGAGAACAGACGCCTCCCTTGAACAGGTACCCTGTTCAATGATCAGGTGGACAATGATGAGCTCTGGGGATCAATAGATACGTGTTTAGAGCGATGTTGATTCTCTCTGGACCCCTTATTGAATATTTATTCCACATGCAGCCCCCATCTCATACAAATCACAGCCCAAGAGTCTTTCATGGTCTGGCATTTCACAGGAAAAAGAGTATCTTTGGAAACCTAAAGAATAAGACTCAGTGGGGAATTTTAGCCTCTGGCTGGTTTATAAAATAAATACTTCAACAAAACCATTTGCATAATGAAATTGTATCATCCATAAAAGATTTAGGAAATTGCATCAAATGAAGCTAAACTACAGTTTAAGAATGTATTTTAGGGGGTAGATAAGGGAATCTTCTTAATCCACATAATTTTATGTTTTGTTTTCTTTTTCAAGGAGGGAGTATCTTTAGTCAATTCTGGAATGGGGAATTGCTCACTGGGAAACAACAGCTGTTTGTTCTTGCCGTTTGTACTGGTATTCCTGATTTATTGAAGAGGATTTTAAAATTCCTGGTGCCTTTTTCATCTTTAGCTTTGCAGTTCCTATATTTGGATAATAAGTTGACAGGTGATTGGATTCTTGGGTATACCCATTGATACAAAAAAAAAAGAAGAATCATTATCCAGGAATCACTGTGAACTTCTCCCCTTAAAAGTGAACTGTTCTTTTTTACCTAGAGAGTCATGTTTTCAAATACTCAGCTACACCCTGTCAGGAATGTGGCTGCACCCTCCTCACAAGGTCTGTTATGCATTTATATGCATGTTCCTGCTGGATTCTAGGACTTTTGAGGTATTATTCAGTTTGTTGTTATTTGGAGATTACCAGATGAATTCTTCCGATAGAATTCAAGAAAGATAGCTAGAAATTTGCATTTTGAGTCTCCTGAAAATCATGTTGAGTCTTTGGGGCTCCTTGAGTCCTAGTCTGTGTGTTAACTGGGTCCCTTTAATAAACAGAAAGTTTCTTGTCACGTTGGAAAACCTAGATTAAAATCAAGGAATAATGGAGAGCATTAAATCTTAATAAGTGACATAATGAATGCCCTCATGTCGAATAAACATTTTAATTAATTGCTTTTATTCTTATTTTCTAAGCAGCTCTGGTATTTCCAGATTCCTGAGTGGTTTTGGATCATGCTCCCTCAGCATCAGAGCTGTCACTATCAAACATTTATAGAGTACCACTGTGTATCAGGCACCATAATTACTTGAGTCCTGAAACTAATCAAGGGCCATTTTACAAAATTGAATAACCATGTCTAATGTGTACATAGATCTCCTTTGCATTTTCCCAATCTGGGCCACTTGCTTTTGGCTGCTGAGAGATCTTAGGGAGTCTTTAATCTTGCTTTCTGGGTAAGGGAATGATTAAGGGAAATTGGCTCTTAACAAATTTACTGATGCCATGTTACTAACTGCACTGGGTGGGAAGAGCCAATGATTTCAGTGGGCCACTACTGGCAGGAATTTTGGACAAGTGTCAAATATAAAGAACCAAAAAAGGCAATATAACTTTTACTGATCTTGTCAATAGCCTTAGGTCTGTAATTCATTCAAAGCTATTTCTCTCATTACTTTGAGCTCCCAATACATGTATCATAGATGGGCTTCAGGTCTGGAAATGCCAGGATTGTACAGTCAGGATAGGCTTGGTTATGCTGTCATAAAAAAAGGAAACCAGAAATCTTAGCGAATTTGTACAAACAAGATTTATTTACCTCTCAGAGGAATTCTAATGCAAGCTGGGTAACTTTGTAGGAAAGCTCTCCCTCACATAGAGAATCAGTGATCCAGGCTGGCCTGATCTGTGAAACACATATCAACACCGGATGTCCAGGCTATCGTGGAAGGGAAGAAAGAGGTAGAAAGTCACCCACCAGTTCTTAAATGCTAGTTATCCCAGAAGTGACAGTGGTCTCACTATTCACTGGCCAGAACTAGTCATATGGCCCAACTGCAAAGGCTCTATGAAATGTTGGGAAGCACATGGATATTTGGAGAACAGAAAATGTCTCATCTACATTAATCACACACTATTGCTGTGTACCAACACCAACGGGTAGTCATTAATATTAATCCCACTTGAGATGAAAATTGAAGCACAGAAAGATAATAACTTTTCCAAAGTCACAAAGTGGTTGGGTCAGGGGTTAAACCCAGTCTATCTGGCTTGCACAGCACACACTCCTAACCATGACAGTGAGCTGTCTGCACAACGCCAGTATTAATTCTCTGTGGCATTTCGCATATCATTTGATTTTCCTTAGTTTTCTCATTTGTAAACCACAGGTGAGGATGCCTATCCATTGTATGTTAATGATCATAAATGAAGATATACAGTGCAGATAGTATCATTACTACTTTGCATGTACCAGCAGATGCCAGGGACGCTACATTTTAAATGTTTGAATCCTCATAACACTCCAATAATGATGAAGAAGAGGAGGATGACTTCACAATGAGGATAATGATGAGGATGACACCACTTCTTTATTTAAGACTTAATATCGTGCTTTGAATGAAGCCCTGAACATAAAGCATCCCATGAAATCCTCATTATAATTCCACACTCAAGGTTATACTCCCACTTTACAGAGGAAGACAATAATGTTCAGAAGGCTTTAAATAATTTTACCAAGGTTCACAGTGCTAGTAAGTGACAGAGGTGGGATTGAAACCTGTAGACTCGTTTCTACTACATTACTCTATTCTCTATTGAATGAGTTATTAAATGCACAAGTATTTAAAAAATAAAACACATCAACTCAAATAAACTTTTAAAAATCTATTATATAAGTACTATTTTCTCTTTATCATTCAAACATTTTCCCTCTTATTGCAAAGTGTGTGGCTTTAAAATGTGCCTGTTTGATAAACAAATGATAGAAGTAGAACTTTCTGGATTTTGGGCTTAGTCTACAGTTCCCCATAGCATGGGACAATCAGAGTTCAACTTAAGTTCTTAGTGGAAATACAAAATTTTGACAACAGCATCAAGGCTTTGTATGCAGTTACAGGTGTTAGCTTTGATTTCTCTCTTGTCTTCATCTGTTTTCAAGACATAGGGATTATTTTACTCGTTGTTATTTCATTCCATACAAAATCTAATTAGTCCATGTATCTCTGGTACTGATTCTTAGAAAATCTGGTCTTTTACAAAACCTCATATTATCTTCTACTGAATATAATTTCTTCATATCCTTAAAGAATATCTCTTATACTGCCATTTGCTCTCACTGTGTCTAGAAAGATAATAGTATTTAGATGACGATCTTGCCTGCCACCAAGCCACACCTGGTTTTTATGGTTCAGATTAGTTGAGGCAGGAAGAGTAACAGAAAGCATATTGCAAGGACTAGTCTATGGTGAACAACTATGTCTATGAGGCTTGGCTTTTATTTCATTTTGTTTTGACTCATTAAGTAGCCCATGGACTAGACAAATTCCTTCTTTACTGTGAGTCCTCTGGCATTAAGTCCTGAGTTGAAATCATTCTTATTAAAGCAAATTTCACAACCTAAGACTTCTTAGTCTCCTCAAGGTCAAGGACGGTGCCTCAATCTGGTCTCAGTCTCTGTCTTATTATAGCGGCTCATGAAACCCATAGATGCTTCGTAAGTATTTGTTGCACCCTGCATGTTCTCAGAGGAAAAATGTTCTGGGAAATTCAATACATGAATGGGAATGTTCATCCTTTCTCTCACCAGAGATTTCTCACTTCATTTTTTCCTATCACTACCATGCCAGAACCCAGGGACCCTCATCCAAGTATGAATTCAAATACTTTAACTATTTGATTCAACTTCCTTTAATTTCACAGTTTAGGTCACCAGTCCTTTTCACTCTGCTCCTGGCTCTCCTTCCTTTTCTCCCACTCCTAGGAATCACATGTTTGTTCCCTTCTCTCCAGAGTGAGTAATTCCTCTCTGCTTTGCCCTCCTCTTTCTTCCAGCTCCAGCGTTCCTTGTCTTTGGGAATATAATATTTTGCTTTGCAAACATGTATCCAAACCTTCTCCTTTAAACTTCAGCAAGAGTCTTCTTCAAGTCTGGGTTTCTGTACTCTTTTTCTCAAAAATGTTACACTGTATAGAAAATGAGACTTCTGTGGGGAAAGTTCAAACATAGTTATTTGAGAATGAGGAAAGGTAGATGTGAAAAGCCTTATTCTTGAAAATTCTAGATTCTGAAATGACCATAAACTCATGCAAATGTAGGCAAGAGTGAGCTTTTATTCAAACATTTGTCTGATTTCATCCTAGCTACAAACCAGTCAAGGTTAATCAGTTGCCTTGTTCATAATTCTGTCTTTCCTCAGTTTGTGGCAGAACAGATTTTGCATCTTTGGGATCTTTTATCATGTGCCTTGTGTTTGGGGCTTTTATTTATGGATATGCAAAATGCTTTTGCATCACAGTGTGATAAAAATGGAGTTGCATCTTCACTAATTTCTATAAATTCAACTAACCATCCTCAGATAATATTTTTCCTTATACTTATTACATGTTGAACTTTACTTGGCAACATACAAAATAAGAGAATTCATGAATATGAGGATCTATTTTCTTTTAGAATAAAAATAATTCAACATTTTTATCCTTCTTTTTTTAACTTAAACTATAATTTATCTAAGCTTATTTTTTTCCCTTCTTCACATTGCTTTTTTTAAATGTTTCCTTGGGACACATTCCATACCTGGTGTTGTATTTGTGGGTAACAAGTGACTTTTCTTTACAATTCTTTCTGAAGAAAGGCTGAGCACACATCCACTTTAATCATTCGTTATCCATTGAATCATTCACTCACCAAACATATGTCGATCACCACCTATTAGGCTCTGCCATAGACACTAGAACAAAATGCTCCCTGCATTCTTGAAATTCAGAAAAGGAAGAGAGATGATAAACACAGAGACAAATGTATAGTATGAAGAATATAGAGAGTATCACTAGTTATGGAGAAAACTAACGTGGGGTGACCAGGGTTTGGACCCTGGAAGGCCAAGATGAAAAGATATGTATACATTGATTAGGAAGAGTCAATTAGACCAACACAGAGATATTATAATAATCCTACCCAAATTTCTCTGATTCATATTGAAATTAGAAAACCCAAGGGGAAAGGAATTAAAACTACCTAATCTTATTTCATGTACATACATATGATATGACAATATTTACCATTTTCCATTTTTCCCTGGAAGCTTATGACTTTATTGACATTTTAAAAACATTTTTCTAGATACTGAAAGTACTATGTTTTGTAAATATATTTTAAAAATTGAGGAGTAAGTAAATGAAGCTAAAAAATTTCCCATGTTAAGAGTCTTTGTCTCTATAAATCTACCCATCCATCCCTGTATCTGTCCATGCTAACCTGTCATTAACAATATAGCCTAGGGGAGACATGGCCAGGACTGAACTCAGAGGCCAACAGAAGTAAGGGAAACATTGCTTGGACATTATTAGGAGAAAGTCACTAATTAATCAATGAATTCTTTCAAATTTTGATTAGATTGACCCCGTGCCAGGATCTCGAGACTGGTGGGCTCCTGACCTGCAAAGTGTTGACATTTTAAGCTTTTGAACCAGGTAACACAGCTCCCCACAGTGAGGTCTCCTTTTTGATATATGAAGTGCTCTAACTGGTGGGTGTTTGCAATTCACATCTCTGCGATTGATTTCTTTTTAATTTTAATAACATTTTATTTAACCCAAAATGTCTAAAATATCTCATCAACATATATTTAATATGAAAATTATTAATGAGCTATCTTATATTCAGTCTTCAAAATCTGTATTCTATAATGTCTGCACTCGGATTTATCCCAAGTCAAGTGTTCAATAGTCGTCTGCGGCATTGGCTGCCATGTTGGAAGCACAGCTATAAAGAATAGCATGTGATGGATTATTAAGGAGCTGATCCACTCTTGCACATGTACTGCAGCACATATTGGAGAGGATGTGCTTTGTCCTTGCATCTGGGCTAACTTATTTGTCCCAGCCCATACTCACTAACTGTTTAGGAATGATCTCATCCTCCTTGGTGGCCAGCTCTACCAATCCTTCTCATTTTCCATAGGGACATCTCACCTTAATATATAAAGCAATGCCTTCCCTATTACAGTCTTAGCATTTTAACAAAAATATCTTACCTAGGTTTACTTAGGTGACCTTATGTTCAGGCAATTACTGGCCTGATCTGGCCCCTAGAACTTTACTATTCTCATTGCCCAATCTTCTTAGGAATTCCAAGATTCAAACATGATAAATTGTCATAGGGACTAGGTGATAAAGAAGGTACTGATGATGAAAACGTTTTATCATCTACTGTGCTTCTATGTGTTTTCTATGTTGCACTCACTCACTGATACCTGAAGGTTAGTTTCCTTTCCCCTAGACCACATGATAGAGAAACAAAGACTCAAGAAAGATACTTGCCTTGATCTGGTTCAGATACACATTTGTAAAACAACCTCTTCTTCAAACACAGGCAAATCTGGGATAAAAGGAAAGAGGGGCTCCTAACTCAGGAGAGGAAAGAACAAACATAAGGCAATTCCTAAAAATGGAGAGAAATGCAAAATATGTGTGAGTGTAGTTTTAGGAGCAAAGTGGAAAGGACTTAGGACCCAACTGTTTACACATGTGGAGGCAACCCTGACTATGCCCTTCCTCTGCTCCAGCCCACACAGCAGCTCAGGAACTCCTAAGGGTGAGGAACAGGTTAACCTGAGTAAAGATGAAGAGAGAGCTCCACTCCCTGGGGGACTGAACTAAGGAGAGCCATTTGGCAATTTCCCAAGGAGCCAGTGCACTATGGGCCCTGCATCACTGTTACACAGCAGTAAATAGAAACCCGGACAAGCAGACTTTGGGCGAGCATTAGGGAAGTTCATCAATGAATTTAAGGACTTGGAGAAACATGGGAAAACTGTAGTGTTGGACAAATTGGGGTGCCTAGCAAAGAAGCAAGATGGGGTGCAGATATGGAGCTGGGGAATGAATCAGAAATTTGATGTGTTAGTTAACATGGTATGAATACAGTAACAGAATCCCCTAATGAACATTTGCCCTTAAAGCATTCTGGCATCAATTGTTTACTTGGCAAGAAGTCTGGAGTTAGGAAGTCCCGAGGAGGGCTTAGAGATTGAGGCTTCAGAATCTCTCCCTTCTTCCCACCTGCCTCCTTCTCTGCCGTCTTCCTCCTGTTGGCTTTGGCACTCTGGTTTATTGTCTCAGGGCATCCAACTGGTTGTTTAAGCTCCAAAAGAAATAGCTTAGTCACACCAACTCGTATGTGATCTGAAAGTGACAGAGAACTGGGCAATGGCTTGTCACTATGAGCCTCTGTCTTTTAAACAAGGGGGAAAATATTTCTGAGTAGCTCCCAGGGGATTTTTCTTACATCTCTTCTTTTTATCCAGAAAGAAGCCACATGTTCTACTCTAGCTAGAAAGAAAACTGGAGATGTTTAGGCACCCAGGTAGAGGGAGTGACGTTTAGCCGCGTGAAGAGAGGCAAGACGAGGACCCAGAATAAGCCCATCTGAACCCCAAATTAGTGGAATTGACTGTGGATTCCTTTTATTCCACTCAGATCAAACCTATAGAGAGGGTGACTAGATGCCTTTGGGGGAGGGGTAAAAGGGTGACCTGATAAAATTATTACAGGTGATAGGACCAATTTTGAGAAAAATTAAATGTCAGGAAGGATATTTTAAAAAATTTATTGTATGGATGCTGACAATCTATTAAAGATGCTTGAGCAAAGTAGTAATGATAAGAAATTTTAAACTAGTGGCAACGTGCAGCCTGGGTGTGACAAGAACTTAATCAATGCCATCTACGATGGGGAATGCCTGTGTGCAGTGCTTTCCCGCCTATCCAACATAAGAGACAGCAAAACCCACACTACGCGGACTACAAAGTTCATAGAATAACTGCGAGGAAAGTCCCCATGCCTAGGAAGAGAGTGAGGAATAGGAGATCTGAGGCTTTCAGACTGGAAAACTCCTGGTTCACTAAATGTAAAGATTGACCAGTTACAAAGAAGTGTTGTCACGTGGAAAGATGAAAGAGTTAGAAGCGATTTCCACTGATTATTCTTCAATTTAAAAAATAATTATGTCACAAAAGAGCACAAAGGAATTCATGGAAAAATTGAATCTCTAGCATTGGAGTAAAATAAAATCTCTCGAATTGGTCTTATACAGAAAAAAATAGTAGTAAAACTGAGATATCATCCCTGAAATTTATATATCTTTTTAAAGCTGAGTGGCTTTTAATTCTCAAGAATAACCACAAGAGAAAGTTGTATAAAGACACAGCCAGTGAAGGGTTTTATGGTTTTGCCCTCTCTGTCGCCAGGTAGAAAAACTTGAGCTTCATTATTTTATAATCATTATAGCTTTCTCAGTCTTCTTGCTCTTTGGCCTTATGCCAGATTCTCCTTGGAGAGCTTAATATTCTCCACAATTTGAAAATCGAATTTCCCACATTGCTTTTATTTAAGAAGGTCAGATAGCCATAGATGTAATCACCTGATTAAAAAACCTTCAGCTTTTGGTGTTAAACGTATACTGTTTTTATCTCCTAATGGGATGAGTTCAGATGTTCCCAAGCATATTTTTGAACTGTCACTTAATCTTTTACAGTTAATAAGCTGTTCCACAAGATCATGATGACTATCCAAGGTTGTGTAATGTATCTTAGAAAATGCTTAGTTTTGTGGTATAACTGATGTCAATAAAATGCAGTATTTTTTTTTTCCTGCAGTTTCTTGCCGGGGTTGGGTTTGAACCCGCCACCTCTGGTATATGGGGCTGGTTCCCCACTCTTTTGAGCAACAGGTGCTCCCAAAATGCAGTATTTTTAATATTAGGATAAATTAATATCAATCTTTAAAGTAGTGATTCATTATACGATGCAAACCAAAGTTTAAAAGAGATATTTCCAATTTGCTCTTAAATAAAGCAAACAAACGTTTCTGAAGGATCAATGTCCACCTCTCCTGTTTGTTGTAACTGGTCAGATTTTATTTCTTTTAATCAATAGTCACCATGCAATATTTGGTGTAAAGAACTGAGTACAATTGAAATTTAGAAAAATTTTTAGAAGATCACCACAGCGATCTTTCCAAGAAAGAAAATGTATCACAAATAATAATCAAATAGAGGTCATCACAATGTGGTACTGGGTAAGTTTAATAACCTAAACGAATTTAGCTTTGACTTTTAAAGAGAAGATTAAAAATGGTAGATACTAAATATGACATATATACCTGTACTAAAGAGTGAGCAATATCTTTTCTTCAATACTATTTAAACTAAGTGTTATTCCAAGCGTTAGTAGACCCCAAAACTAGGACAAAGCTAATATGAAAGATATGTGGCCCAGATATTTGTAAAATGTTCATTTGTTAGGCTAAGAGAGTGGTCTCTAGAGATGTTTGAACTTGGGATGGTATGCCTTCTAAGAAGATTGTCTCCTCTGATGATTTCAAAAGATTTCCAACAAAGTAAAAAAAATAAATTTATTTTCATCCAACTTTTTGTGTTTAGGGGTGTCCAATCAGTGGCCCACTGGCCACATGCAGATTATTTGAAGACTGTTTTGCTTATCTATGGCGTCAGATATCAAGTATTGTGAAAAATATGCACAGACCTTTTCTTTTCTCATCAGCTTTTGTTAGTGTTTGTATATTAACTATATGGCCAAGACAATTCTTATTCTTCTAATGTGCAGCAGAAAAGAAAAAAAGGTTGTACACCCCTGTCTGAAGAATATTCTGATTGACTTTAATGTCTATGCATCACAAACAGACAAAAGCTGGTCTGGCTTCAGAAGTCAAAGACTTCCATTCATCCTGGTTTCAGATATCCAAAATAACTGGAATGCTTGGTAGAGAGAACCAAGGGAGATTCTTAATCTCTGTCCCTAGACTGAGTCTGAGATATTTAAATTGAGTTTCACCCAGAATAAACTCATGGGAGAATATTAACACACAGAGGGTTGATTATACCTGGCCTTCTCGTCCCTGTCACACAGGAATAGAAGTCTGAATCTTGGGTACCCTTTACCTCAGCTTCTTTAATTTTTCCAAGTCTTCAAGGGAAAGAATTTAATCCTGCCTCATCATCCCGTGTTTTTCTTCCCAAACTAGAATGATGACCAACACCAAGAATACATTTAGTCTTA
This sequence comes from Arctocebus calabarensis, assembly GCA_963573935.1. NCBI lineage: Eukaryota > Metazoa > Chordata > Mammalia > Primates > Lorisidae > Arctocebus > Arctocebus calabarensis. The sequence goes on along the minus strand of CAUYON010021570.1, from coordinate 16,149 downwards.
ATAATTTTGTGTTCAGCCCAAGTTGTGACATACAGGTTGCAGAGAATTCCCAATTGTTGCCCAGACCTCATGAAATAAAGGACTCAAAAAGAAATTTATGTTTTCCTTAATCCGTAATAGCAACATCAGAAAATTGGCAAGTTATTTTGTAAGATTTTCTGTTCGCAACGTGTTTATGTCATCCCAACTTCTACTTGTTTTATGGAGAACAAAATGTGGGGGTTGCAAATTTAGATGCTAGCTCCTACGGTTCAGCAATGCACACAAACTGAGAGTGAAACCTGTCAAGTCCAGCCCTTTGTATTTACAGGAAAACAGAGCATCTAAGAGTTACAGCTATTTGACCAAGGGCACAAACTATTAATAGACAGGGTGGACCTAAACTGGTATCTTCTGACCCTAGTACAACATGTTGTTCACAATTGTTACCAGTCTCCTTTGCTCTACCTTCACCACATGGATTAACACTTCCTAATGGCATTTACATTTTTGTTTGACTTGATATAAATAACCTGATTTTTACTCTATTCTCGTGCAGCTTAGTCAGCTTAATCAATTTTCTCAGCTGCAGTTAATCAGGATCTGAGCCGACATTGCAAATATGACAATGTTGGCAGGAAATAATCACACTGTCAGTAGCCAGGAGAACAGCACTGTGGAAGGCAGCTCGAGAAAAGATACAATAGACCAACATTCTACCTAGCCTTCTCTTCCCATCCTTCTCACCTTCCTGAGAGGAGAAAGACCAGGGCAGGAAGATAACAGTATCTTCCAGATTTTAAGACTCTAACGAGCACTCTTAAATACCAGATTCTAATAACTTTAAGAACAGTGGACTGAATACAAAATTTCCAGAACCCTAACTAAGAAACTGACAGATTCATGAAACTGCTAATCCAGATCAAGAAGAACAAAACTGAGGTCCATGAGATTAAGCAATCGATGAAGATAATGTTTTCATCACTTTTATTTGAAACATTGTTGGTTCTTTTTTAAAAGGTTTTATTTTCCGGATTTCAGAACATTTGCTCTTTCAAGCTGTCTATAGTTGATAGCAATTCGATGAAGTATATTTTTTATGAACAAAGATGGAAGTATTTGCTTTTTCTCCCTGCTCGATTTCTCCAAAATTTAGAAAATATTCCTGAATATTTTATGGCATAAGTTTATTTGCATAAATTCACTAAGAATTTGCTATCTTTATAACAGGATATGATAGGGAACATTGGTTATATGATGAAGGCTTTGACTGGAATTCATACTTTAGAATGTGCGTGGTGGAATGCCTGACTTTAAGAGTTTGCAGCCTTGAAGTGAGAGGGTAAAAACTGTCACTGCCAACAGACAATGGTGCCTTAAGATTGTAGGTAAAGTCTAAAGTCTGCCGTAGTTTGGCTTCATAGCTTCAAAAGATCTTTAAATCTGAGATTTCAATGTGATCAATGTCAAGAGAAAACCTACAATACACCTGGTATTAGGATATAGTGCTGTGCCATGTTTTCAAGCTCTTGTTATCTACCTATAGACTAGACATGAATCTTACTTTAGGTTTCCCCAATCCAACTTTCTTCCCTGGGCTTATTAAAAACAGGAGCTGCTCTGTTTCTGAAGCCCTATAAAGTGAAACTAAATGACTTTTAAAGAAGAATCTTATGTCTGATTTATCGGCCACATAGAGAGTTCACTAAGATGCCCCCTGCCATGACCAGAGATACTCGGACTATAAACCAGGACAAGAAGCTGATGACTGTATGCTGTGGGCAGCTCTTCCCAAGACATGGAACAAGACTTCATGTCATAATGAGACTCTTACCCCTCATAATTCTACCTTTTTCACTTGGCAGGATAATGTGTAATAGAAATTTCACACTCAATAGCTTCTGCTGGTGAAGTGAAAGAACCAACCTATGAGCTCCTGCAATCCACCTATTGGGTGGCTTTGACAAATTTCCAGTACAGCTGTGATTCATTCTCTGCTTCAATTCATCCAGTCATAGGGTATTAGCTGATAAAATCGCTGCATGTTATCTATTGGTTAACTAATTAAATGTCTGTGCTATTGCTAATATTACATATCATATCTGGATAAATTCTCCTGGAAAAGTTGAGACTCATGTACACAAAATAAAAAACTAGATTATGTGGTTACAATGGGTCCCATTGATGTATTCAATTGGCTGCCTTAAAGCATAGGTTCATGGCACAAAGTCATTATGCAAACTTTTTTTTTCACAGTATTGTTAATTTTCCTTTGTATATTTCTTTTTCACTTCATGCCTAGTACTTGTCTCATTTTTGCAGAAGTAGAACTCCTAACAGAATAATGCTGGTCTAGTGCTTTAAGGTAATGGCCAAAAGACACAGAATAGACAATATTGAACTTAAGCACGGACTCCAGGTAGACTTGGCCTGACCCACTGCTTCCCAATCTTCCGTGTTGCTCAAATGTGTCTACAAGGGTAAAAGGGTTTTGACACTGACTCCTGGCCATCATCTCCTTTTTCTACTGTAAGACTAGCCCAGCAAATTGGGACAGGTTCATCCTGACACCAAGAAAAAAATCAAATCCTAACTCTAGGGTGATCGATTAGTCATGGTTTGGGAGAAACATTTTGTTCAAAAGGGTGAAATGTCACAGTTGTCAGAATCAAAATTGAATCACTTGTATTAAAAATCCTGACAAATAGAGCCAGAGAAGGCCATGAAGAGCAGGATCTCATACATGAAGACCTGTTATCAAGAACTATCATAAAAGCCTGTGCACAGGCTAAAACCTCACACAAAAGGAATTTTATACAGACAAAAAAACACTTGTGTGAGCAAAGATATCTGCCCTGCTACTGCCTATAAAACCTCGACTGGCCCCATTCTTGTTATTGATCTTTACAGCAAAAGACAATTATCCAAAAACAATTATATTATCCTCCTCTCTTTCTTTAAAAACTATCATTTTTCTTTCCTTCCCTGAATAACCACATGATTTACTTTGTGCATGCCCTACTTCTGCAGAAACATCACTTTTAGAGAGTCTCTTCTGCTTATGTTTGAGGTTGACAACATATACAGAATGTCCCAAATGTTTCCCCTAAAGTTACCAAACAGGGAAAATGGGAAACTGCAGCTAAACATACTTTATTTACAAAAGATTCATAAAGAAACTTCACAAAATATTCTCTATGTGTTGGCCACCTCTTTTTAAAATTTTGTAATAAACTGTTTGTAAATAAAGGTACATTTAGCTGAAACATTTTCTTTATGTATGGAGACTATAGGAGTGACTTTTGGGTACACCCTATTTATTTACTTTCAGGTGCATGAGTTCAAGTTTCATCAAGTTTCAATGTCTATGTCTATTAGATAAAAGCCACATAATCCCCCTTAAAAACATACAATGGAAGCAATTCAAGGAAAGCAAATGTAGGGAAATGTAGCTACTTCTTGAGGAGGAATTCTCCAAGTTAAAGCTAATTGTCTGGTGTTCAGAGAAAACAACTTCCTAGCGCTTTGTGCAGCTGTATCTTTGTGATGAAAATACTTCCCATTGGGTCGGTCTGCTCAACACCCTGGTCCCTGTCATCAACTTTGAACCTTTGATTCCCCTTGCTCTCCAGACTTTATTTTTAGTGTCTGCTTGTTCTTCAAAAAAGAATAATTTGGGGTACAGTTAATAATTTGGGGTACACTTGGGGGTTTTATTTTGAGGGACCATATCCTTTATTCCCTTTCACTTAATCTCAATAATATTCCTCCCCATAGCTGAAATTTGATCAGCTTCCAGCCACAAACTGGGACTTTATATTTTGTTCTGTGCAAATTTAAGGAAGATTGAGCCAAATATACCTCGTCTTAGTTTAGAAATCCCTTTATAGTTACCTATGTGCTTCACGATAACGTTGTAAAACAAACTAATGGTAACCCTGTTATCATAAAACCAATACCCTAAAAAAATTGGGCATAATTTGTACTTTACGTATATAGGACAAGTATTACATGTTGAAATATTGAACAAATTCCCTCTAGCTTTGCAATCTAAACAATGAACTACCCTTTGGCTTTTAATTGTGCCATAGATATGGAACAAAGAAAGATGTTTAATAAAATACAGAATCAATCTTAACTCTTCATAAAAGTATAGTCCACTGGAATTTCTACCAGGGAGAACCATTCCCTGTAATTTACCTGTGCCAAGTAAGGCCTATTGCTTCATGTGAGAAAATTTTCCTCTTCCAATTTGGGTCCAGTGTTTGTGAACTTGCCACTTACCTGACAATAGACATACAAGAGAAATGACAAGGTCTATTTACACATACTCAGTGATAAGGAATTCACTCAATAGCCAAATATAAAGCTTTTTCTTTTTTTAAAACCAAATTTAACAAAGTAGGTTTGTAGAGGAGGGAGAGCTTTAAACAAAGTATAGAAGGTTCTGTTAGGCTTTTAATGCTGGTGGAAAAGGAAAGTCTGTCTTCATGGCAGCCGAATTTGTAAGAAATTCCCTTGGCAAGGAGTTAATGGAAGCTGTATTTTCTGGGTGTTCTGTTTTAGTCAGATAAAAGAGGTTCAGATAGGATTTCTTTTTGCATCTTTAGCTCCAATGTTTTCCCTTTAAAATGATCTTTATACCAACTCTGGATGTTCAGGTGGATCCCACAGAACTATGACTCTATTCTCAAAGGCACAAATCTGAAAGACCAGGGCACAGTGGGGTACACTTGTTGGCCTTTATGAATTTACTCATTATTAACACAGATTTATCCTCATGGTTTGACTGATGACCCTGTTTAAAACACATTGTAAATGGTCCTATGAATAGATTTCAGTGACCCTCCCATATTATTTTATAATTCTGTCTTAACTAATTACTTGACCTTTGGAATTGTTTTCCAGAAATGGAGGGTTTTCTGTAAGACAAAGGAGTTATGTCTCTGAAGGCCCCTGAGTAGACTTCTAGACTCACTTCAAGGCTCACCTGCCTCCAATGCATGTGGCCTCATTACTGCACTGTACCTTACCCCCCTTAAAAAGCCTATGATATCCATTCGTTCAGGAGAGACAGGTGTGAAGCAGTTTCTTCTGTTCTCCCAATAAGACTTCTTTTGTATTAAAAATTTCCTTTCTTCCTTGGCAATCTTAATGTCCCAATAACTGAACCTCTATGCAAGGAGTGACTGGACCCACACCAAAAAGCCCCTGTGGTTTCCATAACCTTATAAGATGGGCGTGGAAGAAGAGGAATCTCACAACACTAGCAAATAGTGTCACCAACAATTCTACAAAAACTTGCATTGAATAAGGGTAGGTATTACATTTCATATTTATCTACCCATACATTTCATTGATTTATCTCTGCTCTGTCATCTGTCTAGGTTGAAGCCAGTCCATCTTTGGTTTCTCCTCTTCAAGGACATTTTAATTTCATGTAAGTTTAATAGAAATATTTGGAAGCCAGAGTATATAATCATTCTACATTTCTTCCAATAGAAGGGAAATGTAATTTAATATTTTTCCCAGGAATGAACTGCTAAATTATTTTCATAAATTTTTGTATGGAATCCTCAGAAAAAAAGAAAATGAGTTTTCTGACTAAAATATTCTTAAAATTCCTTGTTGAAAAATACTTGAATGAATAAATTATATTTCTTTAACATTTATTTTAAAACAAGAATGAATGATTACTAGTTTCTCGATTTTTAAAGTGAAAATAATTTCAGTCTCCAGGGCATGGCTATGAGCCTGAACACACTGTGCCCAGCATTTTCATGCAGCTACTTTTAGCAATGTGAAAAAACACTTTGCCCAGCTCAAAAAAAATCACAGCTTATTTATTTTTAAAAAGTCACCATTGATACCACACCCATAAAAAGTATTAATAGGAATCCCACAGCTCTTGAGTACCCCTCCAGGATAGTTTTAATGATTTATAATGGCCTAAGAGATTGAGGTCTATATATAAAATCTTAATTCTTGCTCTGAGCCTTACAGATTTTATCCAAGAACTAATAGTGTTAGTGTAAACATACCCTAAAGGGTCAGACTTGCTAATGCACATTTAATTCTTTCCAAGGAAGATCATCTCCCTTGAGAAAACTATCTAATCATAAAAGTAACAAAGATTTTCAGCAAGAGTCTGACACTGAATATAGAATAAGTAAAGGAGATAGCTGGGTTTGATCACAGCCCTTAACAAAATCCCTTTACTGCTGGGATTCTTGGTTAACTAAAGCTTGTCACTTCTAATCCTAGAGAAATGCAGAAAGCCCTGAGGCCCAAATAGGAGCAAGTTATGTGGCCAACATGGTAAATACATCTCTAAGAGGAGAAATGTCATTACTTAGGAACGACCTAGGAAGAAATTACCGCTCACCAAAATTCTAATGTCTTAGAAAGAAACCATTATTATTGTTTATATTCTCTGAGGGTACCCTCTCTTTGCTAGGTTTAATGTGAAAGGAAATTTTAGTAGCATAATTCAACAGTTTGACAGTGTATTCTTTTTATTGCAGGAAAACAGCATTTCTCAGGAGTTTTGTAACATGGTCTCTAACAATATTCACACATTTATTAGGAAAGTAATAAATAGCTATTCTGAAAAAAAATCTCACTAGAGTATGAAAGCTTATTGGAAATCATGATAAGTGGGCAATGAATGCTGATGTGTTGTTGGTAGGTAAAATAATTTAGAAGTTTGTCCTGAAGACTCTAAGTTAACCGCCTCAACTTTAGCAACTGCCAATTTGAGGTGTAATTTTTTTTGCTATCTACAGATACTGATGAAGGATAAAAATTGTTTTAGTTAATGTTTATTCTCTTCTAGACAGACTTTATTGGCATAATCACAAATTTGGATTTACATGGATGACAGGAGTTGCTGCCCAAACTTACATAAATGAAATCTTCTAGATTTGTCCTGCAATTCCTAAAAGGGCTAGAACAGACTTTCTTAGACACTTGGTTCCCTTTAGGGAGGAGATGCCATGGAATATGTGCCAGTCACCCCAACTTTTACTCGTACTGAGCTTTGAGGTACTTAATGCACCATTCAAGTACCTATTACATCTCTTAACCAACAATATTATAGCCAACTGTATACAGGACATGGCACTTCCAAAATAACTATATGGAACAAAGTATAAACTATTTCACTTAAAAATAAACTTTATTTTCTCAAGGCATATTACTGGTATGTGGAGCACGTTTTCTTGTTGATGTTGGCAAATTCAGGAAATTATTTTATTCTTTGGCAGACTCTTAACCTACCTTTATTACTCATTTCTTTAACATTTGCTTTTCCAAAGTAGTTAATTCATTACTTTGTTAAATAGTTAATTAAAGCTAGTAAATGACTTTTAAACAATGACAGTATTTATTTAATTATAACTGAAAATTTACATGAACAATGTCAGAATTCTAATTAGAAAAAAATTTCCCCCCTTTTTGGAGGCCTGTTCCCCTACTCCCAAAGCTACAGAGTTTCTCATGGGGGCCAGTGAAGACTGTGCCACTGAAACACATCACAGCCAAATTCCAGGTGTAATCACGTCCTTTCCGACCAGTGCCCTAGACAGAAGGACAAACTCATGGCCAACCTTGCTTAGAGATACTGTGCTCTCCTGCACTCCACCTGTCAGGACCCTAGCTTTGATCTCACAGGGTAGTTTACCTACCTTTACTCATTTAGCCAGAGTTTGTGGTCAGTGGATATTCTTCTATTTTAAATTAGTATATGCTAATGTAGTCTGCATCCTACCCACTGATTACTTTTGTGCAGGAAAAGATGAACCTTGTGTTCTAAAAACTAGCCAGTCACCCAATAATTAGGCAATTTCGGGTTCTCTAAGGTACAAACCAAATTTCTCTTCTTCTTCTTTTTTTTTTTTCTTTTTAGGCTAGTCATACAAAGCAAATTTCAAATCATAGATTCCATTTGGTTTAAGAGAGCTAAAAGAGACTGGTATGTTTATTCCCAGAGTTTACTTTGTTTCTATCAAAGGTAATGCATTTTTAATATACAATTAAATGTTATGATAAAAAAATAGATAAGCATATAATTCTGAACTTTCCTACTGCTGACTGAATCCTAAGTTTATTTGTAATAGCTATTATACTGAACATAGTTATAATATTATAGAAATATCCTACTGAAAATTACTAAATGATCTGCTCTTTGTGATGCAGGAGTGGCTCAAAAGTACACATTATTAATTATGCATATAACTAACATTAAAAACTATTATCAATTGAGAAGAATAAGCTAAATCCTAGCTTTCACTGCTACAGAAAAAAGAAAGTAAACAAAATTGAGACTTCTTTTATTGACATATAATAATCATACATATTTATGGGGTATGTGTGATATTTTAATACATGTACACAATGGATAATGATCAAACCAAAGCCATTGAGAGATTCATCACCTTGAATATTTATCCCTTGTTTTAGGATCATTACAAATGTTCTTGTCTACAGATTACATGGTTTGCATATGGATTTGAGCAATTCTTTATCTAGCTCAATTTCTCATGGAGAGGGTAAAGGTGTTCACGAGAATCAGTAGTTGAACATTTCCTAAGAATTCACCCAAACTGGGGAGGTAGCTGTACCTCTTTCCTGATTAGAATTCTTCAGGGATCTGTTCACATATTTTCCTACAAAGCAGCCCTATGTGGGTCATGGTGGGTCTTTGGACATCTCATCCCTCTGTACAAGAATGTCAGAGGGGCAAAGTCTGCGAATTCACAGTCGGAAAGCAAGGCCCCTCCCTCAAAGGGGAGGGAACTTCAGAAGCATTTTTTCTCTCTTCTCCAACCCCAAGACTTATCAGTTTATGTTGGCAAAGATTGAGAAGAATTTGAGTGGATGGAAAGAAATACATATTATAAAATAATAATTTGAGGCTTAAAGAAATACATATTATAAAATAATAATTTGAGGCTTAAATACATATTATAAAATAATAATTTAGAATAAAATACGCTTGATTTTAGGGTTACTGTTATTGCTGTTAAAACACCTCATTTGTTTAAAACAAAATAACAAGACCATAGCATAAAATCAAGATAAAGTTTGACTAAGAAAATGCTGGCACATAATCATGTAAAATAAAGAAATTCTCATTTTAGAGATGGGTAGAACAAACAGAAAAATATGTAATTGTGTGCCCATCATTTAAGTATGAATTCTAGCTGCCAGAGATATTATTAATTTTTGTTCCAAGTTGACATACTCTTGTCTTCTTATCAGAACACTCTTTGTTTAATCTCTCTGGAATTTTTGTTTCATTCTGTAAGTCTTCTACCTCAGTTGCTAGTGGACAAGGTTTCTCTTTGTCTTTGGCTAGATATTTCTTTCTTAAAGAGAAAGAGAAACAATGATGCTCTTTTTTATTTCTATGGCAGATGACTCCAGTCTGGTTATCAGAAATCTGGGCCTATGATCCCCAGTAGTGAAAGGTAATATGATTATAACAAACAGATTAACAACAGCACAGCAAGAAGAATGAAAAACTAGAAACATTGTAACTTATTAGCTACTGTTATAAAAATAAGTATTAAGTAGAGAAATCAAAAAGGCCGAAATTGCTTAGCAATCATCTAATAAATAATGAATTATACATCATTATTTATTTGCAAAAGTAGTTACTTTAATATACAAAACTGTTGAGAATTTAATGAAAAAGTCACCAAATGTGATTCTGTGTGTGTATGCGTGTGTGGGGGAGCGTTGTGTGTGTGCAAACAAACATATGTAATAAACAAGAGACAAAGGCAGACTCTTAACAAGAAAAGAGTTTGCAGATAAAGTTGAAACTTAAACTTTGATGTCTTCAGAAATTTGAACAGGCTTGTCGTATTATCCCCTACTTTCATTTAACTGAAGATGCTAAAGTTTTCAGGAATTAAAGATATTTGCTTAAACTAGAGATCAAATGTATAGAAATAACCCTTGATGGATTTTAGAATATAAATAAGATTACAAGGTTTAGCAAACAAAAATATAGCACAGGAGTTCATTTGAATTTCAAATCAACCACAATTACTTTTTGTATAAATAAGTTCTAAATATTGCATAGTACACACGAAAAAGATGGCAAGCTAGTTGTGTTTGCCTGGAACCAGGTTGACTCCTGCTGCTGGAATTTGTACTTCTACAGCAGTTGTATAATTACTTATCCTGATCACTCATCTCTAAAACGAAAACTCCTTTGTTTTATATCATGATTTTTCAGCCTGAGACGATTTTATATTTAAATTTTTTTGTCGATTATCTGAAATTCACATTTATCTGGACAGCCTGTATTTTATCATGGCAACACCAAAAAATGCAAAGGTTGCTTTTAGTATCAGAGATCTTGAATGTTAATTTTTTTAAAAGCTGATCCAAATTTTATATAACTTGGAATATTTGGCATTGAAAAAAAGGAAAGTGTTAGCCTAGGAGAGAATTCCCAAGCATTGTTATAATCAATGCTTGGTAGAAGCATTTTTCATTATGTCTGAATTTTAACCCTTTCCAATTAGAAGTGTGTAATCTCAATTTTGCAAAGGTACTTTCTGACCTGAAAAATGGATATCTAGGAGAAGAAAAAAGTTCTTAATGTCCTTGGAATATCTATGTTTCCCTCTCCCTATTGTTCCATGCCATCCTAAGAGGTTCTTACTTGAAACAGTCAACCCAACCCATCTTTAGTCACTCTCTCTCAGCCTAGTTGTACATGGCTCTCCAACTTGTTTCACAGGGTCCTGGGTCTTCAGACCAACCATCAATTCTGCTACTTGCACTCCATGAATTCTTCAGATTAGCAGGGATGAAAACCTGGTTGAAATGTTTATAGTCAGGTGGATTCTCCTGAGGTGTTAATTTTTTTTCTTTCTGAGATATAGTCTCAATCTGTCACCCTGGGATTGAGCGTCATGGTGTCATAGCTCACAACCACCTAAAACTCTTGGGCTCAAGTGATCCTCTTGCCTCAGCCTTCCAAGTAGGTGGGACTATAGATACCTGCTAGCTTTTCCATTTATGGTAGAGATGGGATCTTGGTCTTTCTCTGGCTGGTCTTGAACTCCTGAGCTCAAGCAACCCACCTACCTCGGCCTCCCAGAGTGGGTTACAGACATGAGCCACTACTCCCTACCTGTCCACTGGCTTTCTGCAGTCAGCTTACATTTCTGGTCCTAGGAGACATCTGAGTTCAGACCTCTAATAAAGTTTGGCTTATTTGACCTACATTCTTTCCTCTTTTGAAAAGCATCAGAAAACACTCAAAATGAAAAAGACAACAAACAACGAAATTAGAATTAACTGTCAACCTATTGTGGAATGTTAAAGAATTCCACCAACCAGAGAGCAAATGGATTTGAACTGAAAGGAAAGGAAAGGAAAGGGCAAAGTCCTATAAACTATGTAATTGACGATATAATAAAAACTCTTACATGAAAGAAATTAGTGAAGTAGGCAGTCATTCCTTGGCTGTCTGCCCTGGACTCTGAAATGTATGTTCAGGGCAGCATCTCCTTTCCTGCATGAGCACTGCTTTTGGACACAGGAGTGAAGGGCTGTACCCACTTGCTGCCCCATCAGTAACTTCATTTTTGTATTATCCATTTACAGACATTCCCAGGAAACTACTGGACAGGTGATGGTTATGACATCTTAGGCCCTGGGGGATCAAATTCATCAAGAAAAGGAGGGAATGAGGGTAGTGATGGGAAGGACCCTGCCACAGTGCTGCCTGGGAATCGTAGCTCATCATGTACTCCACAGATTCACAATGTCATTAGGAAGGATAGACAGATTAAAAAACTACATTTGAAGAATTAGAATACATATTGTAGACGTTAAGAGCTAAAGGTAGAATCTCTATCTTTCTTTAAGGCTGCATAATATTCCGTGGTATACATGTACCACAATTTATTAATTCATTCTTGGGTCATTGGGCACTTGGGCTTCTTCCACTACTTAGCAATTATGAATTGGGCTGCAATAAACATTCCGGTACATGTATCTTTTTTATGGTGTGAGGGAGGGCAATTGGTGGGATCACACCTACGGTGCATCTTAAAAGGGTACTGGTGCAACTTACTAAATGTAGAATATCAATGTCTTCATATAGTGATTAAGAAAATGTCATGAAGGCTATGTTTAACAGTTTGATGAAAATATTTCAGATTGTATATGAACTCAGTACATTGTGCACCATGATTGCACTAATGTACACATTTATGATGTAATAAAATTATTAAAATATATATATATATATATATCATTTAGTGATGCTTAAAGCCTAAAAAAAAAACCACAAAAATTTTCCTTTCCTATCAATTCCTAAATGTGTTACTTTTCCCTAACCCAGAGATACTGGGTACTAGAAGTACATTTTTTTACCACTTCCTTTGTATGAAGGTTAAATGGTTCAGTCTCATGGAATCTGACAGCAAAGCAACTTCCAGTTTCAGATCCCAACAGCAATATTCAACCCATGTTCATGTAATAAACACCAATATCCTGAACGCCTTTAATTAATTCCCTTAATGCTCAAGCTATTTGATAGTAAGGGCTCAAGAATGAAAATCATGTACATACAATTCCAACAACTGGATGAGAAACAATAAAATAAACTAACAGAGAAAGATCAGTCGAGCATTAAAACGTTAAACCTATTCCAGTGTAAAATGTCCTTTCATTATGAGCAAATGGATTCAACACTCTAAAAGAAGGATGCATAACCTGAAATTTCGCTAATGACTCCTGATTTACTTTCACAGAATCATTTCTGTGCAATGGAATGTGTGTGAATCATCCAGAGAGTAAGCGGACACCACGGCAGCGAGTAGCGTAGAATGCTCAGCAGACGACCACTCCAGAAAGGCCTCTTACCATTGGTAACAAGTTTCTCGCTATCAACATCTAAACACCTCTTCTGCTTTTTCACAAAGGCTTTCAGTCACAAATTTTTGTCCTAAAATAATGTGCAAATCCTTTAATTTCGAATGACTTTCAACATCTCAGATATTAAGCAAACAAACACAATGAGAAAAAAAAAATGGTCTAGCTGGGATCCCGGCCAATGAAAACCTTACTTCATGGAAAGAAAATAAAAAGCCCACAATCTCCCAGTGAGGATGGAAATGATCACCCCCAAGATGAATCAGTGAGGATAATAGTATGCAAATCACAGAGTGCTTGTGAAAAGAAAAGCAGTCAGTCTTGAAGCGAATAAATGGAGGTGACTACCTTCAGCAGAGTCCAGGAAAGAAAACACAGGCAGAGGCAGCTGGAGTCAGGCGCACCCTGGCATTGCTGTCTCTTTCCTCTTACGGAAATGCTCACAAAAATGAAGTTACAAAGCCTTCGTATTAATATTTTGCACTTATGGACCGTCAGCCTCACTCTCCTTAATACTGGTGTCTGTCAGTACTTGTAATATCCACTCTATATTTTTCATTACTGAACATTATAACTGTGGCCATATACAGTTAAGTAACATGAAAAATCATGTACACACATATCATTTTAAAACCACTGATTACAAACAGTTGTTGTCAAACATATACATTTTGTAAGATGTCTGAAATCAGAAGAAAACACTTTGAGGCAAGAGCTACACAGACAGGAGTCAGCAAAAATCAGAGTTGAAAGCTCTAAAGCATAAAGACATTCTTGGCAATGTAGAAAGCAACCATAAAATACTTTAAAGTATTTGTTGAGTAAATATCTTAACTTCCTATACATAACTCAAATCTATTGTTTAATTCCGGGTCAAAATGAAGTAACCCAAATATGCACTCTGTTATATAAAAGGCCCCGGAGGATGAAATTACATCTCTCTCTTATAAGGTCCTTTGAAATCCTACACTAGAGTAACTTAGCAGCCAAATTATTTTTCTTCTGTTAATGCTGATTGAGCAGTAAATAATAACTAGGAGAAAAACAAACATGTAAAATAAAGTGTTTCACACCTTCGCTTGAGCATTTTTAAATGATCCTGATTTACCAACAACTTTAGTATTAACAGAAGCTCAAATGCAATTATTTCATCGACTTTTAAATAAAGCAATAACTCGGTGCTGTCTTTAAGGGCCTGGGGCTGATTTTAATTTCCAAATGTTAAACTGGCCACAAAAGGTATGCTTTCAAATGTTAAGAGTTGAGCTTAGAACGAATCAAAAAACCTTATTTCAAACACAATCCTGTTGTTAAATGCCCCAACTCTGATAAGTTGCTTAAACCTTTTCAGTCCTTATTTTGACATCTGAAAAATGAAGGATTTGGACAGTGCAATCTCAAAAATCCCCACCACCTACAGAACAAGTCCCCTGGCTCTCTATATCAAGCATGGCAATATTGTAAAGGAGATAAATTTAAAGGAAAAGAAATGAGAGTAGGCTTTTGGACATCCCCAAGGACTCTGGGGTAGGAAAACCAGTACAGACTCCAGATCCCCTCTAACAGCCTTTTTTTAAGTCAGTAGATTGAAAAATAAACATCGACTTTACAGTCCCCTGTGTATCCCTTTCACATCACTTGTGGGATTAAAGAAAATGTTGATAGGGAAAAAATGAATACACATCATATTGTTTCCTTCAAATATGTGAAAACTCAAAGCATTGCAAAACTTTTGTGATTAAAGCACAAGGCAGGGTGGAGAACTGAAAAATAAATAAGGCATTTTCTCAAGAGATTTGCCTTGCAGTTGAGATTGCCAACTGTGGAGCCAGCCGGACTTCTGGGCTAAAATCCTGCTTGCCGCGCTCACCATCTTCATGGTTTTGATGCAAAAACAAAATAAAATTGACATTCAATGCTAACATACCTCTTAAGACCTAGTCAGCGAGGCAAATCTTGCTAATGTCTCAATCATCTATATATCGGGTTCTAGATACCTTCCAATTTTTAAAGCAATGGGTCTCTTTAAACCGCTTAAACCCTTCATCCTACCCTGCTTCCAGCCACTTCCTGACTTTGTGTGAACCACAGTACTTGCCTCCTGTATTACTAAACGTGAATCAGCAAGGGAGAGCACCGTGAAACATTCCAGGACACGCACATTCTCTAACACTCCCAGAATCACAGGGCTTCACCCCTGTCCCGCGTGATCCCTTCCTGCGTCCTCCGCTGAGCCCGTCAGCCTGACTCTAGTTTCCACCGGGACTTTCTCCCACCCTGCCATCCGCGGCGTGCGAGCCTCCCCTTGTCTGCAAAAGCTGCTCCCCTAACTTCTGCTCTGTTTCTCCTCTGCACACGTGCCAGCTTTCTCTCAACTCCCCGTGACAGTGCCTGTGTTGAATCTCTGGGGGGCCTTTTCTTGTCACCCCTCTGAAGGGACTTCATTCTAAAGGGCCACAAATACCCTTCTACACACCCTCCCCCTCTGCACTCTGCTTGACCGCGTGATGACCCATCTCTCCTGAAAGTGGCTTGGCCTGTGACTCTGATGCCAACATGATCCTCGTCTTCCTCTTGTTTCTGTCTCTTCTCAGCCTCTCCAGACCCATCTTCCTCCTTCCACTTCACAAACCTGGTGGTCTCCCAAGTTTATCCTCATCCTTCTTCCCCTCCCCAGGCATCATTTCCCCTTATAAGCTTCACTTTGAGGAAAATATTGTTCTGCTCCACGTGGCCAGCCTAGATAGCTCCCCCAGCCGACAGGCTTCACCAACTGCTAGTTTGCCATGTTCTCCAAAGTCCTCAGTTTAAACGCATCTTTCTCTGGTCTGAAGTCACAGACGACTGCCCAAAACTCTATGAACGGCATCTCCCAAGCTTGAAATTCCAGGGTAATCCTTTTCCTTCATGTCCACCCCTCCTCTTGCTCCTATGAACCCTGTTTGGTTAGTTGGTTAGTTACCAAGTTCAGCAAAGCTTCAGGTTCCTTTCATTAATTTTTTCCTCACTATCTTCCTTTCCACTGTCACATCATCAGTTTAGCCCAAGGGTTGGCAGAATATGGCCCTCAGCCCGCCTCCTGCTTTTGTAAATAAAGCTTTGTTGAAAAACATTCCTGCCCATTCATTTTTTTTTTATAATTTTATTGAATCATAATTCTGTACATTGGTGCAATCATAGGGAACGATTCATATACATTCAGAAATGTTTTGATCGTACTGTTACAGATAGCCTTCATGGCATTTTCTTGATCACTATATAAAGACA
>CAUYON010021567.1:0-10537 GCA_963573935.1 Arctocebus calabarensis | reverse complement strand
TGCCGTGGCGTCACACTGCTCACAGCAACCTCCAGCTCTTGGGCTTAAGCGATTCTCTTGCCTCAGCCTCCCTAGTAGCTGGGACTACAGGCACCCGCCACAGCGCCCGGCTATTTTTTTGTTTTTTTTGCAGTTCGGCCGGGGCTGGGCTTGAACCCGCCACCTTCGGTATATGGGGCCGGCGCCCTACTCGCTGAGCCACAGGAGCCGCCCTAAAAATGGGTTTTTATTTATCATAGTTCAGCTATGGCTAGAATAAGAGAAAAAGCAAATATTTGGGCTTGGCGCCTGTGGATCAACGGGCTAAGGCGGGTTCAAATCCAGCCCGGGCCCGCCAAACAACAATGACGGCTGCAACCAAAAATTGGCCGGGTGTTGTGGCGGGTGCCTGTAGTTCCAGCTACTTGGGAGGCAGAGGCAAGAGACTCGCTTTAGCCTAGGAATTGGAGGTTGCTGTGAGCCTAATGCCGCGACACTCTATCCGGGGGGACAGCTTGAGACTCTGTCTCTAAAAAAAGCAAATATTTGTGTTCCTTAGTAAGTGTGTTTGAATTATTCTTTCAATTGTTTTGTTTAAACTAAAACTGTCTATTTAACTAAAAAAAAACCGTTAACTTATAATTCTGTTTCTCCTTTAGCAAACTAAATAAAATAAATCTTTCTGTGATTGAGTATGTACCAGTGCTGTATGATCATTTTATTTATTTATTTATTTGAGACAGAGTCTCATTATGTCACCCTGGGTAGACTGCTGTGGTGTCACAGCTCATAGCAACCTCCAACTCTTGGGCTTAAGTGATTCTTTTGCCTCAGCCTCCTAAGTAGCTGGGACTACAGGTGCCTACCACAATGCCTGGCTATTTTTTATTGCATTTGTCATTGTTGTTTTAGCTGCCTGGGCTGGCTTCAAACCCACCAGCCTCGGTATATGAGGCTGGCACTGTAACCACTGTGCTATGGGCACTGAGCCTGATGATTTATTTTAAACATCTAAATAAATCTTTATATACCAACTACCTAGCAGTAATAGTTATTATCTTGCCAATCTGTTTTTTTTTATTTTGGTAAAAAATATAACAAAATTTGCCACCTTAACTATTCTTAAGAGTATAGTACAATAATGGTGACTATATACACATTTTGTAAAATTGAAATTCTATATACTTTCCCCTACTTTTTTATTTTTGGCTAGAATATTACAGAGCAAATCACAGCTTATTTCCCAACTTAGATAAGGACTTCAAAAACCTACAGTATATCAATATCATATTAATAGAATAAGTAATAACAGTATAATTTAATATCCAGTTTGTTTAGATTTCCTCAGTTGCCTAAAAACTGTCTTTTTATAGTTGGATGTTTGAGTTGGAATCCAGTCAAGAATGCCACCTTGTATTTGGTTAATTATGTGGGTCAATGGTTAACAATAACAGTAGAATCTGGGAGATTTTGTAAGTGGATATTTGTATCCTCCCCCAGTCCCATTAAAAGGAATTCTGATATGATTTTTTTCTTACATGTTTTTAACATCTAAAAGTGGAATTCAGAAATTTCTTACTTTTTAAGTCATATATTTGCTTGAGTTCTTTTCTTTTAGTTAGTAACTAAAGATTGTAAAATGCATGTTCATTTTAAAAAGATGAGAAAATGAAGACAAAATAAGAATTAAATAAATACCCATAATTCTACCTTTTAGACATTTACCAAGATTAACTCTTGGTATAAGTTTCTTTTGACTTTTTCTATGCTCGTATACAGTGCACATAACGTTCATGTGTATTTGGTAGGAAAAACTACTATTTGGTAGGAAAAAACTATACACACTGGGTATGGAAAGGGAGGAGTAGTTGCAAACCTTAAAAATGCCAAGAGCAGCAAAGTGTTGGTAATTTTTGAAGCTAAATGATGAACATATAGGGGCTTATCATCTTATTTGATATTTATATATGTTTGAAATTTTCCATGAAACATAGTTTAAAATCTATAGTGTGCTTACAGTGTGGCAGAAACTAGATTAAACACTTTATAACACAGTATTTCAGGATCAATACAGTCCAAACACAAGGTCATTTCTGTTTAGAAGGCAAGAAATCATCTGCTACATTCCCTTTTGTTTAAATAATACTTTGTGAAAAGGAGATAGATGTTCAGGGATGTCTTAGAAGACATTAAGAATATTTGAAAAAAATTAAAATATTAAGCCAATACATAGATTAAAATATTTAACTGTTACATGTAAATGGTATGTGAGAAAAGTGGAGGTTGCATTATGTATTTCCTTTCGAAATATTTTAAATTAACTGTAAGATATTCAAGTTAATTTTAAATCCACTGTTCAATTATGTGGGTATTTTGTATATATATTTGTAAGTGTATATTTTTTAAAACAGCATTTTTCCTATTACAACTGACAAAGAAAAGATGATCCTAACTCAAATGTTAATCTGTTGTTTTGGTAGCACTATTAGAGTTAATTGAGTTGTCTTAGACCTACTGTTCAGAAGTTTATAGTGGCATAGACATACAACAGTGATAAGAGGATCTTGCTGGGAGCTGTATCCTTGATAGGCTCTTCAAGCTGCTGCCTAGTGGACATGCTGCCAGGCTGTGATCGGCAATAACACATTTGGAGTTGACAGGGATGGGAGCTTAGTGAGGGATTGATGCCTGTAGTGCCCATACCTTCATGGTGGGATCCACTGTTAAATAAAAAGTCCTTGTTTTATGTCACGTCGTTTTCAGTAATTTTACTGTTTGGGTGAGTACCAGGAAACATGCCACAAATCCAGAAAAGAATTTGAATTCAATCCCCAGTTCCCAGCCCCTTCCCTTCCCTCTCTCTCTCTTCCACTGCTGCACACTCTTAACTTTTCTGTTTCCTGATGTAAATTGCCTCCTTAATTGTTTCTTTTAGCTATTTGCATTATGATTTCTTTTGTTGAAGTAAATCCAATAGAATAGTTAGAATGCTAAATGTTAGATTAATAAGAGGAATTTTGTGTGTCTGGTTCAAAAATACTAGTGGTTAGTGCAAAAAAAAGTTTAAGAAGTACTCCTTAAAGTATCTCTAAAGCCAGAATTAAGAGAAATAATAGTCATTTTATAAGTAGTTTAAATGATTATTTCTTTCTTAGTATTGGAAGAACATTCTTGAGATTAGTGTAGTCATAATAGTCACAGAATGTGAGTCACAGTTATAACTTAAAATTTTATAATAGTCATATTAAAAACATAAAAAGAAATGGGAAAAATTTTAATAATTTATCAATCTAGTATGTGAAAGATATCATTACAACATTTACATTCTTTTTTTTTTTTTAACTGAGTTTTTGGAAAAAAAAACCAAAAAACTTTTTTTAAGATAGTCTCACTTTGTCACCCTGGGTAGAGTGACATGGCATCAGAACACACAGCAACCTCAAACTCCTGGACTCAAGCGATTGTCTTGCCTCAGCCTCCCAAGTAGCTGGGACTATAGGTGCCCACCCCAACACCTTGCTATTTTTTATAGATGAGGTCTCTCTCTTGCTCAGGCTGGTCCCAAACCTGTGAGCTCAGGCAGTCTAACTGCCTCGGCCTCCTAGGGTACCAGGATTACAGGCATGAGCCACTGCGCACGGTCAGGTTTTTGAAATCCTGTATGTCTCAACTCAGACTAGCCATAATTCAGGTGTGCAATAGCCATGTGTGGCTACAGTGACTGCCATATTGGTCAGTACAGGCCTAGTGTATTCATTGTAGTTAATGAAAATTTATAATTTGTTCTTGAGATAATTATGTACTTTCCACTATGTTTAAAGGTCATTGTAATTTTGCATGACTGAAATAGTAAATAGTAAAAGATGTTTATGTTCTTTTTTTTGAGATAGAGTCTTACTGTGTTGCTCTTGGTAGAGTGCTGTGGCGTCACAGCTCACAGCAACTTCAAACTCTAAGTGATTCTCTTGCCTCAGCCTCCCAAGTAGCTGGGACTACAGGCATCTACCACAATGCTCAGCTATTTTCTTGTTACAGCTGTCATTGTTGTTTGGCTGGCCAGGGCCAGGCTCGAACCCTCCAGCCTCGGTGCATATGGCTAGTGCCGTAACCACTGTGTTACTGGTGCCAAGCTGATATTTATGTTCTTCGTTCTTCCAAAATTGAGAAACTGAGTTGATCATTTTGAAATAGCAAATCTAGACTCACTGGTAAAAATATAGCTTAATTAAACTATATAACTTTAATATTGAGTTTACTTTAAGATCATAGATTTGAGCTGCATACTGTTAAGCAGCCATTGCAGTGTTAAGAGGATGCTGCTAGTATTTTTGCAATTACATATTGTCTTTCCTCCTAAGTGTGCATTTGGATAGTGGTTTTCCAGCTGTGTTCTCTAAGTCCCATGGCTGCTATACAGGTTATAGCAAGGTGGGGGAGGTTCAGCAAGCTGTGCCCCAGCCCTTTTCTCCTCCTCACTCTCACCTAATTTCTACATGTATTTATTCTGTGCAGGATTCTGTATGATATTTCCTCTTGGGAAAAAAAGTTTATATAGTATTTAAAAGTTTGCATATTTAGCAGTTATTCTAGTGCTTCTAAACCTCTGTTATCCTTCTTTCATACTATCATACAGAGCTGGTAAACAAAATTTTGGCTTTTTACATTGGAATCTTGATCAGTAATTTATATAAACAGTATTTGTGTCTTTGCTTTTCTCCTCCTACCCTTTCTCTAGCTTATGGACTTTTTTTTATTAATTATTTTGTATTAAGTCATAACTTTGCACATTGATGCATGTATGGGGTTCAGAGTACTGCTTCAATACACAATGTGAAATGTTTACATTTAACTAAGTAGCACATCCATCACAATTATACTCATTTCTTAATAGTTTTAAAATGTACCATTGCATCATGCACATTAGGTCCCCCCAAATACTCTCCCTCCTCTCATATCCCTCTCCCCTCCCCTCTCTCTCCTCTTCCTTTTTACTTTCTGGACTATAGTTATGTTTTGCCATTCTTATGAGTGTATAGTTGGTTATATATTGATTTCATAGTAGTATTGAGTACATTGGATACTTTTTTTTCCATTCTTGAGTTACTTTACTAAGAAGAATATGTTCCAGCTCCATCCAGGTAAACATAAAAGATGTGAAGTCTCGGGCAGCTCCTGTGGCTCAGCAAGCAGGGCGCTGGCCCCATATACCGAAGGTGGTGGGTTCAAGCCCGGCCTCAGCCGAACTGCAAAAAACAAAAAAATAGCCGGGCGCTGTGGTGGGCGCCTGTAGTCCCAGCTACTAGGGAGGCTGAGGCAAGAGAATCGCTTAAGCCCAAGAGCTGGAGGTTGCTGTGAGCAGTGTGACTCCACGGCACTCAACCCAGGGCAATAAAGTGAGACTCTGTCTCTACAAAAAAAAAAAAAAAAGATGTGAAGTCTGCTTCTTTTTTTATGGCTGCATAGTATTCCATGGTATACATATACCACAATTTGTTAATCCATTCATGGGTTGATGGGCACTAGGGCTGTTTCCATGTTTTGGCTATTATGGATTAGGCTGCAATAAACATTCTGGTACAAATGTCTTTGTTGTAAACTAAAGACATTTGCACTAGAATGTTTACCTGATTTTACCCAGAATATACCCCTGATCATCTGGGTATATACCTAGTAGAGGAATTGCAGGATTGAATGGTAGGTCTACTTTTAGTTCCTTGAGTGTTCTCCAAACTTCTTTACAAAAAGGTCGTATTAGCTTGCTTTCCCACCAGTAGTGTAGAAGCATTCCCTTCTCTCTGCATCCATGCCAACATCTCTAGTTTTGGGATTTTGAGATGTGGGCTAATCTTACTGGAGTTAGATAATATTTCAAAGTGGTTTTCGTTTGCATTTCTCTGATGATTAAGGATGATGAGCATTTTTTCATGTGTTTGTAGGCCATGCGCCTGTCTTTATCAGAGAAGTTTTGTTTAAGTCTCTTGCCCACATAAAAATGGGATTATTTATTCTTTTCTTATTGATTAGTTTGAGTTCTCTGTTGATTCTAGTTATCAGACCTTTTTCAGAAGCATAACCTGCACAAATCTCCCATTCTGAAGGTTGTCTGTTTGCTTTACTTATTGTGCTCTTTCTTGGCTGTGCAAAAACTTTTTAGTTTGATCAGATCCCAGTAACGGATTTTTGGTGTTTCTTCAATTGCCTGGGGGGTCCTCCTCATAAAATATTCTCCCAGGCCAATTTCTTCAAGTGTTTTCCCTGCACTCTCTTGTAGTATTTTTGTTGTTGTTATTGTTGGTAGAGACAGAGTCTCACTTTATCGCCCTGTGCCGGGGTGTCACACAGCTCACAGCAACCTCCAACTCCTGTGCTTAGGCGATTCTCTTGCCTCAGCCTCCCAAGTAGCTGGGACTACAGGCGCCCAACACAACGCCCGGCTATTTTTCTGGTTTCGCAGTTCGGCCGAAGCCGGGTTTGAACCCGCCACCTTCGGTATATGGGGCCAGTGCCCTACTCGATGAGCCATAGGCACTACCCTCTTCTAGTATTTTTATAGTTTCATGTCTTAAGTTTAAATCTTTTATCCAGTGAGAATCAATTTTTGTGAATGGTGAAAGGTGGGGGTCCAGTTTTAGTCTTCTACAGTTTGCCAGCCAGTTCACCCAGCACCATTTATTAAAAAGGGAGTGTTTCCCCCACTGAATATTTTTGATAGGCTTGTTGAAGATCAAATAATGATAAGCAGCTGGGTTCATCTCTTGGTTCTCTATTCTGTCCCATAAATATACCTCTCTGTTTTTGTGCCAGTACCATGCTGTTTTGATCATGAGATTTATAATATGGACTGAAGTCTGGTAATGTGATACCTCCTGATTTGTTCTTATTTCTGAGTAATGTATTTGCTATTCAAGGTTTTTTCTGATTCCATGTAAAACGAAGTACTATTTTTTCAAGTTCTTTAAAGTATGACAATGGTGCTTTAATAGGGTGCATTAAATCTGTAGATTGCTTTGGGTAGTATGGACAGTTTAACAATGTTGATTCTACCCAGTCATGAGCACGGTTTGTTTTTCCATTTGTTAACTAACATCTTCAGCTATTTCTTTTCTCAGTTTCATAGTTCTCTTTATAGAGCTCTTTCACATCCTTTGTTAGGTAAATTCCCAGATATTTCATCTTCTTTGGCACTATTATAAAAGGAATAGAGTACTTGATTGTTTTTTCAGCTTGACTATTGTTGGCATATATAAAAGCTACTGACTTGTAAGTGTTGACTTTGTGTCCTGAAGCGCTTCTGTATTCCTTGATCATTTCTAAGAGTTTTGAAGTTGAGTCTCTGGGATTTTCCAGGTATAGGATCATGTCATCAGCAAAGAGTGAGAGTTTGATCTCCTCTGACCCTATTTGGATACCCTTAATCGCCTTCTTTTGCCTGATTGTGATAGCTAAGACTTCCATTACTACGTTAAATATTAGTGGAGACAGGGAGCATCCTTGTCTTGTTCCTGATCTGAGTGGAAATGTTTTCAATTTGACACTATTCAATATGATATTGGCTGTGGGTTTGCTGTAAATGGCTTCTATCAGTTTAGGAAATGTCCCTTCTTTGCCTATTTTCTTAAGAATTCTGATCGTGAAAGAATGCTGGATATTTTCAAAGGCTGAGGCAAGAGAATTGCTTAAGCCCAGGAGTTAGAGGTTGCTGTGAGCTATGATGCTACGGCACTCTACCTGAGGCGACAGCTTGAGGCTCTGTCTCAAAAAAAGGAAAAAAAATTGTAATACTCAATATATGCCAATAATGTTTATCTTGTCTGTTGTATTTCTGATAATTGCAAACATCAACATGACTTGAGTATTATTTCATATTAGTCTTGCTGAGTTATTGTTTATTTTCTTATCATTTCCCTTTTCCGTATCAATAATCTATGTGTCTAGGCTCAGCTTGCCAATCGGAAACAGAAATTAGAGTCTGTGGAACTTTCTACTCAATCAGAAATTCAGCACCTGAGCAGTAAGCTGGAACGGGCCAATGACACTATCTGTGCCAATGAGTTGGAAATAGAACGCCTTACCATGAGGATCAATGACTTGGTTGGAAGCAATATGGCTGTCCTGCAGGAGCAACGGCAAAAAGAAGAAAAATTGAGGGACTCTGAAAAACTATTAGAGGTGTGTTTTAAAATTACTGTATTTTGGGGAAGTATTATTTTGTGTGTGTGTGTTATAAGAATAATTAACCCAGAACTAGGTTCCAAAATCTGTACTTTCTTCCTTACTTTGTAGTGGATGGATCAGGTATTTATAACTTTGTTAATATTGTGACTGTAATGTAAATTATAGTCTGACTTTCTGACTCCCTGGCTTCCTTTAATCATGAAAAAGAAAAATTGCAGTAATATCTTTTTTTTTCTTTTTTTAGAATTTCGTAGGTTCTAAAGGAAAAAAAGAGAGGATTGAAGGAAAACTGTACTACTATCTTTTTTACAGGCTCTGAAGGAAGAAAATAGAGAATTGAAGTCAACTCTTCAGTCTCAAGAAAACTTCATCCGTGAGGCAAGAATAGTAAAGGAGAAGCTACAAGACAAATGGAAAGCATCTGACACTCAACCCACGGTAGAAGTCATAAGGTGTATTTAATCTTAAGTATTGTTCATCTTAGCCATTTGCTGATTTAGCATTAAGCACCAATTTCAGTATTGCATAATTTTATGTTCGATTGTATTGTGGGTTTTCCTATTCAGTTCCAATTTCTGAGTTAGGTTTTTAGACTGTTAAAAATTTTGTGTGGGGTGGTGCCTATGGCTCATCAAGTAGGGCGCTGGCCCCATATACTGAAGATGACGGTTCAAACCCAGCCTCGGCTGAACTGCAAAAGTGGAAAAAATAGCCGGGTGTTGAGGTGGGGCCTGTAGTCCCAGCTACTCAGGAGACTGAGGCAAGAGAATTGCCTAAGCCCAGGAGTTGGAGGTTGCTGTGAGCTGTGTGACGCCACGGCACTCTACTGAGGGCGATAAAGTGAGACTCTGTCTCTACAAAAAAAAAAAAAAAAAAAATTTGTGTGGTTAGTTTTTTTCTGCCTCCAGTTTGGGTCCCTATCAGAGACTCTGATGTTTAGAAAATTAGAAACTTATTGGTTACTTTGTATCCTGAAACTCTAAATATTAAGGGAATTATAATTAGGGAAATATAAACCAGTCTCCCTTTCCTGGTAGAATAGGTCATGGTTAGTAGCTGCTTATCATCAATAACTACCCCTTTAAAAATACATTCCTAAAACTGATTTTATTTTTGTATATGAATTATTGCTATGAGAAGTTCATAGTGAAAAGTAGTAGAATAAGAGCTGTGTTCCTTTTGTTTGATTTAAGTTTGTTTTACACTTCTGTTCCTGCCAGAATTGTTCTGTAACTTTCTCCTTTTTATTTTATAAAACCCATAAAAATCCTTTTTTAAAATTTCAAAATATTAAGGGAGGTACAAATATTTTTGTTATATAGATACCTCTTATAATGTTTAAGTCAGGGCTGATAATGTGCCCATCACCCAAATAGTGTTCATTGTACCTGATAGGTAAGTTTTTACTCCTCCATCTTTTCTTTCCTTCCTTCTGAAATTGAGGGGATGCAATTTTTTTTTGTGGTTATGTGGATTGCTTTTGTAATGCTAGAGACTGAGCTATAAACGTGCCCATCATCCAGATAGTGTTCATTGTACATGTTAGGCAGGGTTTCACGCCTTCCATCCTCCCTCCTATAATTTTTAGTTTCTTTGATGCAAGATATCAAGTGTCAATGTAGCGATTTTGCCATTCTCTTAATTTTCTCTTGAAAAACAGGCAAATTACAGTTAAGAAAGGAATAAATTTCTGCTTATTTTTTAAAGAAGCAACATCTCTTGACTCTTACTCTCCCAGAATTCTTTTTTTTTAAAGCAAGAGACAGACTAAAGAGTTCCAAAGAGTTTAATTACCAAAAATGATTGAGAAATACAAACTGGTTGTATTTTGTTTTTGTTTGTAAAGATAAAAGGCCTTTAACAGTCATGCTGTATCTTTCCATAGGCCATTGGAGGAGGATCCTCAGACAGAAGAGAGGTACATCTCTCAGGGGCAGGAGGACTTAAACAATGAGCTCTCTGCATTGAATTTTACCAATTCTAGTGAAGAACTTCTGCAGGCAGAGGTGACTCGTCTTGAAGGCAGGTAGATAATTACATATACATTTCAAAAACCTTTGAGTCTTTGACTCAGTACCTGTAGCTCAGCGGCTAGGGTGCCAGCCACATACACCGGAGCTGGCGGGTTCGAATCCAGCCTGGGCCTGCCAAACAACAATGAGAACTAGAATCACAAAATAACCGGGAGTTGTGGAGGTTGCTGTGAGCTGTGACGTCATGGCACTCTACCGGGCAACATAGAGAGTTTTTTTTTTTTTTTTTAATAATTTTATTGAATCATAATTATGTACATTGGTGCAATCACAGGGCACGATTCATATACATTCAGAAATATTTTGATCATACTGTTACAGATATCCTTCATGGCATTTCCTTGATCACT
>CAUYON010021563.1:0-24077 GCA_963573935.1 Arctocebus calabarensis | reverse complement strand
TTATAAGACAGCTTTGAGATGACTTGTGGTCCTAATTTCCATGTGTGTACTCAACACCAGACAATCCATTTAGCAAATTAAACTTTCCTCCTCAAAACAGTCTTTCGTGGCTCACACCTGTAATCCGAGCACTCTGGGAGGCTGAAGTGAAAGGTTGCTTGAGCTCAGGAATTTAAGACCAGCCTGCAGAAAAGCAAGATACAGTCATTATTAAAAGTAGAAAAATCAAGGTGGGCACCTGTAGTCTTAGCTACTCAGGAGGCTGAGGCAGGAGAAGGGCTTGAGCCCGAGAGTTTAAGGTTGCTTGACCTAAGCTGATGCCATGGCACTCTAGCCTGGGGCAATGGAGTGAGATGCTGTCTTAAAATCAACAAGAAAAACAAACAAAACCAAGAAAACAGCAACAATGACAAGCCCCCTGTAAACATTCCTTAGTTAAAGAATGAAATAGGATTAGGTGGACTTTTCTCAGAGGTTACGTGTCACAGTCACAGATTGTGAACTAATCAGTGCCTCAATCTGAGCTGTGGCTCAGTCGTATGGTGGGTTTGTAATGACATTAATGATAAATAACAGCAATGACTATCTAAGACCAACAGATTGTATACAACAAACAGGCACAACACTAAGCCATCCAGTACGCATATCCAGAGGGGCCCCAAAAATACACATTTCAGAAAGGGGAAAATTCATCGAAATTGTAACACTCAATATATACCACTAACAAAAGATAAACGCAAGCCACCTTGAGCACCACTTGTAATTGCAGAAGTCAACTGTGACTTGAGTATTACAAATTTAATGCAATTTTTTCCATTCTTACAATGCATGCACATTTGGGGGCACCCTCTGTATGTGTGTGTGCAAACCCGTGTTACATACACATACACACTCTATTCCCATAACCTCCTTGATGGGGGTGGATGCTGCCATCATTTCCATTTTGCAGAGAGGGAAATAGAGCCTCAAAGAGATCTAATAATTTGTCCAAGGTGACAAAGTGATGAGAGTGGCATTCAAATCTCGGCGACGTGGCTGTAGGCCTGTGCTGTTTGTTTATTGCCCCTTTGTATGTATTTCCCCTTGGCTGAGTCACCAGAATATTTACATGTTGACGTATATTCATCTAAAGTCTATCTTAAGCACAAGAACTTCAACGTTTCATATGAGTTCCTTCAAAAAATATGATCAATACAGTGAAAAGGAATGACCGCAACAGACCTGGTATTTTTAATGTTCACACAAAATATCTGCAGGCAGACTCGATAATGGAAAAGTATTGATTGTGAGTTTAAAAGGTGATGAATCCAGGACTGAGAATGGACAAATTTATATTCCTAAAGTCTCCGTCTCCTATTCTCAAACTCCCCTTTCTACATTTGAAGAGCTGGTTTTCAAAGGGATAACAGAATTGCAGACTCAGCCCCAATAGCCGTGGTCAGCTGAGATAGGTGCAAGGGGAGATTTCTGTCGGCTTTTGCCGCACATCTGTCAAAGCTTTGTTTATCAGATCTGTAGGTAGTGGGCTGTGGCATGGTGTATCAGATTTTTTCCCCGTTGCCTCATTTCCTCAAAGTTTTCTGTTAATGCATCATACTCTTTCAGCTTCAAGCAGATGCTAAGAAGTAAATATAAGTGTGAATGTTTGCCTCAGGTAAAATAAAGATTTCTTGGGACTTAAAAATATTTTAACTTTATTAATTTTATATGAAAATGATTTTTTTCTGTATCATCATGCACCTCTGAGTTTTCCAGTGCTTTATTACAGACATTAGTTGCAATATTAAAATAAACTAGCTTTGAGTTGTAAGCTCCCCCTCCCTTTCTACTAAGATTTCTGTGTTTCTGGTCAAGAGAATCATATGAACTCTCATTTATTTGACTAGTATTCTAAAACAATAGACAAAACAGATGCACCAAAAACCAAAAATGAGCACGCTCATCGGATAACAAAAGGTAAGGCTTTAGATCGCTTGAATTTGTCTTTGTCAAGGGCTTTCCGTAAATGCTTTCAAGAACACACACTTGTGTGCGCACACACACAAACCCACAAATGCATGCACACATCCACCCACTCATGCACACATGCGCACACCCACGTTTTACTTTCAGCACCTTACTTACATTTCTCATCATTGAGATAGATAGAATGGAGCTTTATTTGGAATTTCTACCAAGAGGTGACTTAGAGTATTGTCACCATCAGTCTCCTCCTCATCTCTGACGGGGGCAGTTCTCTTAGGGACACCGGGGGCAGCTACAGTCATCATCTACTCCTCGTGAGCTGCCTCTGTCATCTGTGGTCAATATAGAGAAAAGGAATAACTGCAGTAGGTGATATTTTCAATATTTCAGACACAAAAATGCGTGGAGGCAGAGCTAGTAATGGGAAACTATTGATCCAGGAGTTGAGGATCATCAGGACTGTAACAGCCGCGCTCACACCCAAGAGCTTCCAAAGTCTCTGGCTTGTGGCCAACTCAGGCTCTGAGTCGAAGGCAGTCAGGAGAAATGGAAACTATGTGGGTTTAGATGCAGACTTTAAAAGTTCTCAAATTCCATTCCAGATGGCATCAGAGATTTGAAATTTGTTTCTGCAACATCTGAGCCTCGGTCTTATCATTAAATTTAGAGTTAATCTATGTATTTTTATTTTTTCCAAGGACTAAAATGAGATGAAAGCCCGTGGAATTTTCTGGGTCTCTCAGCAAATGTTTCTGGGTGTCTCAGTAAATATATCCATTTCCAGATTGCTAGCAGTTGGACGGCAATTTCCATTTTTAGAATGATGACAACAGTGGAAGATTAGATACCGGTGAAGACACGTCTTAGTTGGGTCAAGCAACACACACGTTAGTTAGAACTCTTCCTTCTGGACCTGACGATGTTCTACATCAGCATTTTTCAAAGCATGGTCCATGGACAAGCCACGTTAGAACCACTTGGGATGTTTGGTAAAAAAATAAAATCAAATACCTGTCTCTAACCTAAATCAAGATCTCCGGGGAGGCAACTGCGTGAACAGTGTATATAACAACATCCCGAGGGGAATAGTTTTCCTACGCTGAAGTTTGGGAAGCATTGCCTTACCCTATTTCTGTAAGTGTTTCATACCTCATAAATCACAGATCGCTTTCGCACTGATGACGACATCTGACTTGAACAGCAACCTTGTGACATATAAAGAGCAGGGACATTTTCTTTGTATCGATGGGGAAACATTTCCGAAGTTTCTCTGCCAAGGTAGCAAAGACCCCGAAGGGCGAGCTGAGGCCTGTCTCGGGGCTGCCACTGCAGTTTCTCTCCGCTTCACCTCACCCATTCTTTCTGCGTGCGAGGATGCTAGCTGCAGATGGTTTGGGGGGTACCGTCGAGTCTGTACAGTAGTTTCCTCTGTGGGCAGTAGAAACATAGCAAGCATTTTAAAGTAGTAGGATGACGTAGTCAGATCTCCATTCCAGGAGGAAGACGAGAGAGGGGAAGCGAAGCCAGGGAGGGGACTGGGGGACTGACGTCCTTTCCCCCAGTCGGTAGTGTAGGCTGGGCTCCTCCTGCCCAAAGTTCTCAGACCATCCCAGAAGGTGCGGGAAGTGAAGTCATTTCACAAACAAGCCATTAGTCGTGAAGCCCCGGAGAATGGCTCTGTATGGTATTTATTGAATTTTAACATCAATCACATTGATGACTGACACCTCTGCTAGCTTGCTAGCTCTCTGAAAATAGAACTGTGCTACATTCATCTTGGTGTCCCCAGAACCTACTTTCATGTTGGCTATGTAATTCCATTAAACACGTTTGTTGTCTGTTTAATGAACTTGAGTGAAACTAGTAAAAGCATTTGTTTAATATTGGCACACGTAAGCCATTTTTTAAATACCTGGTTCGTGTTTTAAAAGCTTAATATCCACCAGCCTGTAGCGTTAGGTGCGTTTCCTCATTTGATCATCATGGTCACCTGTTCTATTGGCAGTAACCCTTACTTTACACATGTAAAGCTCAGTAACTCGTCCCAGGTCAGGTGCTTATCCCAGACCTGATCCTAGTGGAAATGGGATTGAGTCAGATAGCCTGGTGTCAAAGCCTTGCTATGCTACATTCTATACATAAATTTATCATTACATTTCACTTGTCAATCACTCTTTTGTGATAGACAGTCGTTTAGCTGGCCCAGGAAGGGTTCGAACCTGCCACCCTAGGTGTATGGGGCTAGCGCCATAACCACTGTGCTATGGGCGCTGAGCCTATCCCCCTTAACATTATTTCATATTGGATTTAAACTGGAGTTTAGTAAATAAAATATACGCTCTGGTGACAAACTACCCTAAAATATCAGTGAGTTGGCCCAAGTGAAGTTGATGTCATACTTAACGTTTGATCTAGCATAGATGACTTTGCTGTGTGGAAGTGATACATGGCCTGGCTTCTTCCTTCTTTTACTATGCTGGTTGGAACAGGTGTCCTCCATGGTGGAGCAGGCAGGAGAGGAGAAATGAAGGAAGCTCCTAAGGGCTTTGGCCCATAAGGTGCCACATGTGTCATATCTGTGCACATTTAACTGGCCAGTGCTACAGGCGTCTCGGCTGAAATGCATTATGTATGGATCTTTGAGGAACATCAATAACTTCTGCCATCAGAAAAATACACAAATAATAAATACAAAACAAAACACTGGGAGCACTGCATTTGGTTTCAGGCCCTGGCTCTATCATTATTTAGTTTAACGATGCTGATAATATAATTTCATGACTTTGAATTTTATCATGCACAGAATGGGCACAAGGAGCAAAATACAACTCACGGGCTTATCGTGAGTATTAAGTGAGATGATAGACGTAATAACCGAACAGTGGTTGGCACATTGTAAGAACTCCACACAGTACAGCTGTCACATTAGTCAATGTTCTCCAGATTAACAGAATTAATAGGAAAAAACATATATAATAAGGAATTGGCTCACATCATTTTGGAGCTTAAAAGCCAACAATCTGTAGTTTAAGGAGCAGCTATAGAACCAAGAAGAGCTGATGTTTAAGTTCAAGGGGAACCAGGGGGGAGGACTCTTTCTTTTGGGGGGTCAGTAACCAAGGGGAAGACTCTCTCTTACTTGGGGGTCAGTAAACGGGGGAGGACTCTCTCTTACTTGGGGGTCAGTAACCCAGGGGAAGACTCTCTCTTACTTGGGGGTCAGTAACCAAGGGGAAGACTCTCTCTTACTTGGGGGTCAGTGACCCGGGGGGAGGACTCTCTCTTTCTTGGGGTCAGTAATCAGGGGGAGGAATCTCTCTTACTTAGGGGTCAGTGACTGGAGGGAGGACTCTCTCTTACTTGGAGGTCAGTAACCAGGGGGAGGAATCTCTCTTACTTGGGGGTCAGTAACCAGGGGGAGGAATCTCTCTTACTTAGGGGCCAGTACCTGGGGGGAGGACTGCCTCCTACTTGGGGGTCAGTACCTGGGGGAAGGACTCTCTCTTACTTGGGGGTCAGTACCCAGTGGGGGAGACTCTCTCTTTCTTGGGGGTCAGTACCTGGAGGGAGGACTCTCTCTTACTTGGGGGTCAGTACCCGGGGGGAGGACTGCCTCCTACTTGGGGGTCAGTCAGCCTTTTGTTCTGTTCAGGCCTCATCTGATTCAGTGTTTTTCAACCTTTTTATCTTGCGACACACTTGAACCTATAGTTAAACTTCCATGGCACACTTAAATTACCTTGATTAAAAAAATATATATTTCTGTGTTTTGAACTTCTTTTGGAAATAATTTAATTAAAAATCTTTAAAACTTTTTGCAGCACACCTAAGATCCTCTCATGGCAAACCGTGTGCCCTGGTCTGATTGAATGAAGCCCACTCACATTTTGGAGGCAAATCTGCTTTCCTCCGGGTACTGGTTGAAACATCAATTTCATCCAACAGCACACTTTCAGAAACACCCTGGGAAAAGTCTGACCCTGTATCTGGATACGTTCTTGCCCTGTGAGGTTGACACCGCCATCATCGTCATCAGATGTGGGACATAGAAAGGGCTTTCTTATTCCCAGTGGTTTTTTCCTCGTGAATAATTGGGTGTCTGTGAGGACAGACAAGGTCTTGGTGCCCAAAGGAGCAGGCGGTCTTGGGAGCCCTCTTACCAGACACGACCTTGGCAGTCAAGCAGCCGTGTGGACAGTGAGCACAGGTGAGTCCTTCAGAAAATGTTACATGGAAGATGAGAAGCACACTTGTCTCATCACTTTATTTCCTATTTTATTTTGTTGTTGTTGTTGCAGTTTTTGGCCAGGGCCAGGTTTGAACCCGCCACCTCCAGCATATGGGGCCAGCGCCCTAGTCGTTGCCGCCCATGTCTCATCACGTTAGCCTTTCTCCTCCTTGTTACAAAGTCCATAGTAATCATGTTGGAGTTACTTTCACTTAAATGCTGTCTGTAGTGCTAAGTCAACTTTAGCTAGACTTTCATGTCACGTGAAAGCTGGTCACTGTTATATTCCTCCACCTTCTATTTAGTGAAGTCCTTATGGGCAAAGTCTCCAAATGATCAGCCAAGGTGAGGAGGGGGAGAATCTGCCCGAATCATTCAGGTTGTTTACAGAAAACAACCGACTGATGGACTTAATTTCTCCCTGCCAGCTGGTTATCATGGAGATGTGGATGAAGAAACATCCCACAGCCAAGTTTATCCCTGAGACACGCTGGACAGACCCAGCCTGGAAAGAGATCATGTGCTTGCTGTGCAGAAGCCTAGCAGATACAGGCTTTGCCAAAAGAGTGGAGAAAATAAACTCCAGACACACAATGCTTTCCCCAAAATGCCTTTGTAATTTTTGTGAAATCTAACCAGAAAATTTCCTTCATTAGTCCAGATGTGCAGGCTCAAGCCAGACAATTAGTTGGAATGAAATGACCAATTGATAATTATTGCTGACCAGTTTGCACTGCCAGAATATCTGGCCAGTGAGTGTTGGAGGCGAGATGAGAAGAGCAGGCCAGACTGATCCCACGAGGGCGCGTTTCACAGAGTTCCTCCCAAGGCGTGTGGAGTACTCTGTCTGCGGCGTGCTCATCTGATGTGGGTGTACCAGCGAGGGAGCCTCAAAGTGCACATTTTTGTTAGAAAGAAGAATCGGCAATAAACTAAGACAGAAGATTTTTGTTTTATTTTAAATTTTGGAAGAAAGCATGAAAATGTTTCATTATTTTATTCCGAAATGAATTAAAAATGCAAATGCTTTCCTATCATACAAAAATAAAATAGCTTTGAAATAATAGTGGTATACATTGAAACATTTGATGACATGGTAGTTCATGAATTTTAAGCAAAAGCAAGTGTTTGAACAGTCTTGTCCAAGTTACATTGCCATGTCTTTTGCTTTTCATAATAAGCAATCTCTGTTTCATGTTGTGCTTCATCGTATATTTTGATGCAGAGACATAAAGCAGAGCTTGAGATTATTGAGAACCCAATTTTTTATTTACACACTGACCCACTCTGGGTTTAGCGCGCCTGTAGGGAGGCACATACCTCAATTGCAGGGGTGTAAAAATGTGAGTTGTAGGAAAATGTACACTATCTACTTACTTTGTGGTTATGGTTTAGCACAGAAAGGAGGTTCTACAAATTTAAATGGAAAGTTGTTAACATGTATAGAATTATTCATGTGTCACTTAGGTTAATTTATATATTCATCAAGGGAGAAAATACACCACTCTGGGCTCTTCACTGTCTTTTGCACATGGATAATTCTATAATATATTTTATAAAGCTTTGTGTGCACTCATAGATTATTAAATCTCTCAGAAAGTTTTATGCAAAGACAGGTTTCAGAAAAGACTCAATTTAAGTGGTCTGATGTAGGTGAGGGAGAAAGGTGGGCGAGAGCATACATGGTGTGCTGGAAATGTTTAACAACCAGCTTGCTGGAAAAATCTATCCAAATCTCTAGGTTTATTATCCATTTTGTTGACATAAAGGATATATAGCACATGGTTTTAATATGCAATGCCCTTTATTATCAATTTCAAATATTTAAAATGCTTCATTGATTTTGGACAAACATTTGTTCCCCTCGACATGCTGTGGTTGCAACTGACGAGCAGTTACAGTTATAATGTGAATGCTGGTTGACATTGTCATTTGGTGAAACAACAAAGATATATTTGGGAACTTCACTCATTTTCAATGATGTGAGTGGCTCTTTTTCTAGCTCAAATAATAGTTTACAAATACTGGGAGAACATTTGGGTTTTCACAAAGCAGCTGCAGATGTGGCATAATTAATTTTAAACAACAGTGATAATATTTCGTCCACCATTCTCTTAAGCCTCAACCTCAACAAAGCAATAAACCAAGTTGCAATTTGTAGCATTTGCTACAAGTTTCTGGTGGAAACGCCCCCACCATGGAAGATTTCAGGTCTCCAGCGTGGTGTCGCTGACTGTGGAGTTGGGAGGAGATACCCCAACCATTGTATAATTCTAATAGTATTCCTGCCATAGTAATAGGTATGAAAAACCGTGGGAACACAAATACAATAATAGTAACATGTAATAAAGCCGAGAGGAAGTGAGGAGTTTTATGTATTTTCACGACCTGTGTTTTAAATATAATTTATTTAACTGAAGTTGAAATTATTTAATTCATTTTTCTGTTTGTTTGTTTTTTTGCAGTTTTTGGCCAGGGCTGGGTTTGAACCTGCCACCTCTGGTGTATGGGGCTGGCACCCTACTCCTTTGAGCCACAGGCGCCGCCCAAATTATTAAAGTCTGAACAGTGGTTGTATTTCATTGGCTTTCATGTGCTGATACGTCAGCACTAGCCTACCACTAAGGGTGGGATGAGACTCCTCAGCAGATACAAACTTCACCACCTCTTTTTCACCATAACTGTGTTTATTTTTACCTCCGAAGGCTTTGAAATCCTCAACATCATCATCCAGATTATTCTGTTATTTCTAGCTCCAAGGGCTCTTAGCACCATACTATAATAAATGCACATGTTAGGCAGGCAGCTAGTCCTTGTTTAATGCAACTAAACCTAACAACATAAATAGTTAATCAGTTAACAACATAATTAATTTAGCAGGGGTTCAATGGCCGT
Source organism: Arctocebus calabarensis (assembly GCA_963573935.1). Lineage (NCBI taxonomy): Eukaryota > Metazoa > Chordata > Mammalia > Primates > Lorisidae > Arctocebus > Arctocebus calabarensis. The sequence continues at coordinate 14,989 of CAUYON010021563.1, read as the reverse complement.
TAGCTGAGAGTGCGGCCTATTGACTAGAGCTGGGGTGGGTGGGCAAGGGGCAGAGGGCAAGAGGTCCCCATGTGACCTCGGGGAGGAAGACATGTGCTTCAGTCATCAGAGGAACGCTCACACAGACTTAGCAGTCAGTAGTCTGACTGTCACTGATGAACCGTGGTTCGTTCATTCATTCCTTCATTTATTCAACAATATTTTATTGAGCACATACGTGGTCTAGACAGGTTTTTTTTTTTTTTCGAGACAGAGTCTTGATTTGTCACCCTTGGTAGAGTGCTGTGGCATCATAGCTCACAGCAACCTCAAATTCTTGGGCTCAAGTGATCCTCTTGTCTCAGCCTCACGAGTAGCTGGGATTGTATGCACCAGCATGATGCCCGGCTATTTTTAGAGATGGGGTCTTGCTCTGGTTCAGGATGGTATTGAACCCATGAGCTTAAGCAATCTGCCCGCTTCGGCTTCCCAGAGTGATAGGATTATAGGCATGAGTCACCACGCCTGGCCTATGGACTAGATTGTTCCAGGCACCATGAGATATATCACCAAAAAACACTAAGCCCAAGCCCCCATGGAGCTTCCATCTTATCCAGGAGAGGCAATTAATGAATGAACAAAAACACGCATAGTGCGCCAGACAGTAACAAGTGCAATGGAGAAGATAAAGCAGGAAGGGGGGTTGGAGTGAGCCAGCTGGTGGGGACTTGCTGTTTTATAGAACAGTCCAGGAAGACTTCTCTAATGAGGTGACATCTGAGCAGAAACCTGGAGGAAATGAGGACGTCAGCCGTGCAGACATGTGGGGCAAGAGCCTTCCAGGCAGAGTGAATAAATGCAGGAGTCAAAGGTGGGAGCACGGTTGACAGGTGTGAAGACAAGCGAGGAGGCTACTATGTCTGGACGGAGGGACGTGGGGTGCGAGGTGCAGAATTAGCAATGGGGAGAGGCCCTGAAGGCAGCTGTTAGTTGTTCTGTGTGTCACTGTGCGGTCAGTCGAGCTGGTCTTATTCTCCTTCTGGGGTGGGGGGGGAGCCTTTGCTGTTTCCAAGTCTTTGCCCTCTTGTTTACTGCCCAAACTTTGCTGAACATTTGACTGGCTGAACTCTCACACCTAAACCTCTGCCTCCGTGTTTACGTGATCGCACTGACGGTCTCGGCCCAGTGCTTCTCAGGAGCACCCGCCCTGTTAGGTGCAGAGATTCTCCCTTCACAACTCAGCATCTAAGTCTTCAGGTTCCAGAAGTAATGCCCATTCTCTCACGCATATTGCGCTGTGGGTCTTATTCTGCTTTATCTATTCCCAGGTCACTAGACTGTCACAATAGATGTTTAAATTTTTCAATTGAAAGTGACTCATATGAAAAGGGAATTTAATGGGTTCACAAAGCAAGACAATTTTCAGATTTGATGTAGGGCTCAAATAATAACACCAGATTCTGCCAGTTTTCTAACACTTGGCTCACCTCAAAATTGGCTTTCGTTCTAGGCTTCACATGGTTAGCAAGGTGGCAGTCTAGACCTAAGTCTTCTCAAGTTCAGATTTAACAGAAAAAGTGTTTCCTCTCACCTCACCCCCCACAAAAGCCTTATCTTTGATTAACCATCTCTGAACCAGTCACTGCCAGGAAAATGTGCAGCCCCGGTCATGTAGGACTGAATTACAATGATTCTGCACAGGCAGAGCTAGGTCACATGCCTTCCAAAGGACACTTACTAAAAGTGAAGCAAGAACGTGTTTCCCAGAGGAAAATTGGGGTACAGTTATAAGAAGGACAATGAATTGATTCGGGGAGAAAAACAACTGGTTATTTCCTCTGTCCTGCTGCTGGTACTCCTGGCATGCTCACTAGACCAGTTCGCCTGGCAGTTGGTTAAAATTCTTCACTGGCTTTTCATCCATTTATCCATCCTGGGCACCACATCTGAGGGTGGTCGGTGGTGCACAGACTGTATGTAGTCCCTTCTCTGGCACCATCAACTTTACCTGTGAACTCATTAAAAATGTACATTATTTGGTCCCACTCTGCGTCTACTGAATAAGAAACCCTGGGAAGTGGAACCAGCAATCTCTGAACAAGCGTCTACTGATCCTGGTCATGCTGAAGTTGGAGCATGTCTGCTTGGGTCTGTTTGTCTGGGTTTCTCTTCCTTCTGCTGTTTCAAGACCACTCCAGATAAATGGCAGGCTCCAGCTGAACCAGCATTCTCTGCCCGTCCTCTCACCATCCACACTAGCAGGTGTGTGCACACTTGTGTCCCATTTCTTCCCCCCTATTCCACACTGCTCCCAGGACCACATTTCTGCTTATGCTCCAAACCCTTGTACCTGAAGGCCATAATTTTTGGAAAGATTCCTGGGAAATGATGCCTGATAGCTCAACTGATTCTGAGAATAACATTATCTCTGTGATCCTATTTTACATCGTGACATTTTCATCTCTTTAATGACTTTTTTCACTATATGTTTTTGAGTTGTTTTAGTGGATGCTTTCATGTTTATTATAGTTTGGGATGCTATATCAAAAACGTAGGGATTGGATGGCTTAAACAATAAACACTTCTTTCACATGGTTCTGGAGACTGGGAAGTCCAAAATCAGCATGCAGGCAGGTATGGTGTGGGCCCACTTGGGGTCTATTTTATAAGGTTACTGATCCCATCATGAGCACATCACTCTCATAATCACCTCCCAAAAGCTTCACCTCCTAATATCATCATGTTAGGGGTTTGTATCTCAGTATATGATTTAGGAGAGAGCACAAAGTCCATAACATTATATATATATTTTAAGTTATCAGAATAAGCTTTAGATTTATAACAGCTTAAGCCCAATGACATATAGAAACATTATTCCTGTATAACTTTATTCCCTTTTCCCCCTTTCATGGTATTATTGTTATACATATTATGTCTATATATATTATAGACCAAAAATAATTGCAATAATTTTTACCTTACAATCTGTAGAAATTTCTTAAGCCCATTACTCTTTGTTACAGCTCATCTACTTTCTGCTATTATTGGTAAACATATTACATATATATTTCATTTCTGTCATAGGTCAAACAATATTATATATACATTATTTTACAAAATTATTTTATGCAGAAATTATCAGAAAGAAGAATAAAATACACTTTTATATTGCTTGTCATAATTAGGTAGTTATATTTCTCAATTCTCTTTGTTTGTGTGGGTCTTGATTACTATCCTAGGGCACTTGTTTTTAGCATGAAGAGCTTCTTTTAGTTTTCCTTGTAAAGAGGGTGTGTTACCAAAAAATTCTGTCAGCTTTTCTTTATCTGGGAAAGTCTTTATTTCACCTTTAGTTCTAAAACATGTATTTGTTTGATATTGGTCAAGACTTTTTTTTTTTTTTTTGAGTTTCACTCTGTCACCCTTGGTATAGTGCCATGGTGTCACAGCACCTCAAACTCTTGGACTTAAGTGATTCTCTTGCCTCAGCCTCCCAAGTAGCTGGGACTACAGGCACCCACCACAATGCCTGGTTATTTGTTGTTGTTGCAGTTGTCATTATTGTTTTTAGCAGGTCCAGCCTGGTTCAAATCCACCAGCCTTGGTGTATTTGGCCGGCGCCCTAACCACTGAGCCACGGACGTGAGCCATCACTTTCTTTTCCTTAAACACTTTGAATATGTTGTCCCACTGCCTTCTGTTCTCCATTGTTTCTTCTGAGAAGTCAGCTGTTAACCTTGTTGTGGTTCCTGTAAAGGACATTTGCTTTTATCTCTTTTATCTCAAAGAGATTTTCTCTTTGTCTTTGACTCTCAGCATTTTTTCTATTATGTGTCTGTGGATATCACTGCATTCCATTCATCCTTTGAAGGTCACTGAACTTCCTGGATACCTAGGTTATTGTTTTCTGTAAATCTGGGAAGTGCTCAGCCATGTTTCTTTGAATATTTTTTTCCTGCTCTTTTCTCTCCTCTTCTGGTACCCCCATTATGTCGAGAGTAGTAGTCTCAATGGTATCCTGCATTACTCTGAGTCTCTGTCTTCATTCTTTTTTTCCCTGTCTCTGTTCTCTGTCTCACACAGTCTATATTATTCTGTCTTACAGCTCACCAATATTTCTTCCATCAGTTTAAATCTACTTTTGATTTTCTTTAGTGAATTCTTTTATTTCGGTAATTATACTTATCAATTCCAAGATTTTCATGTGGTTCTTTTTTGTAATTTCTATCTCTTTATTGATATTCTCTATTTGATATAACTTTCCTTTGCTTCTTTAATGATGCTTTCCTGATGCTCCATAAGCATATTTACATGTTTATAATGGTTTGGAGTCTTCTTCTATTAAATCAAACACTTGATTTCTTTCTCAGGCAGCTTGTGTTGTCTGCCTGTTTTTCCATGAATAGGTCATATTTTCCTATTTTTTAAATGCCTCATACTTTTTTTGTTTGGAAATGGCATTTTAGAGAATATATTAAAGCAACTGTGGGTACTGCCTCTGGGTCTTCTTATTGTTATTTGCTTGTTCATTGTTTTTGGTCACTGGCTTGATTATTTTAGGGAAATACGTTTCCTCCTGATGGTGTTAAACCTCTGATGTTACTCCCAGATAAGAATAGCTTTGAGTATACCCACAGTTACCCTGGAATGACAGTGGTATTCGTAGGACTGTCCAGAAAAAGAGGCTCTTTCTGACCTTACTCTGCACTTGACCTCCACCAACTGCTGATTTCTGTATTGTTTTCAACAATGCTCTGGGGTCTAAATTACTCTAAATTCAATCACATTACGGCTCCTTTGATAGAATATTTTCTGAGGTCCATGGGTGACCCCAGGAAGGCTCTTCCCTGCTGTCCTCTTGTAAACTCTGCAACTTATGAATGGGGTTTAATCTTCTTTAAATCCACAAGTCTCTGAATTGTCTTTCACCCTAACCTTCATTGTTCTTGAGAGACCCTTTAGGCAAGAACTTCCCTGTGCTCCATTGAAAATGAAGGAAATTCCATTGGGATGATATTCAGAGTTATGCTTTTTGCTTTGTTTTTTGTTATAAATGGTGTCTTGTTCTGTTGCCCACCCTGGAGTTCAGTGGCACAATCATACAGAGCTGTTTTACAGCCTGTTTTTCCCCTATCTTCACTTTAGGCAAAAACTCTGATACAAGGTTTAGACCCAAGGGTGGGATAATAGCAGGTGTCTCTGTGTGTAACAACCCTGGTTCAGGAATTTTGTACTGAACAGAGGAAAGAGACAGTATGAAGTCTTCTTAGCTTGCCTGTTTTGGAGTGGAACCACTGCCTCACAAGCCAAGGAAGGCCAACCAGAACCCAATTATTCTCAGCATGCTATGCTTATTCCACACTTTTGCAGAAGCAGGAAGCCCCACCTCCAACTGCTTTCACCTGAGACTTAGCCTTGGCAATGGATAGCTAGGGTAGCATGGGAAATGCTAAAGTCCAGCTCCCTCTGGGAAGAAAACACTCTGACAGGGGGCAGGGGGAGAGGGAGCCATGGACTCATGGCTGTAGCAGTTTGGAGTAGAGACTGCCACGTGGAGCAGGAAGCAGGCAGGACGGGAAGGGCCTTGGTTTCTATTCCACAGAGACTTATCTTGCTTACTGAATTTTTATACATTTTCTTGAATAGATGTTTCTTCATTTGCTGTTTGCTCCTAGGAAAAATTTCCTGAGATGTTAAATATTTTTTTAAGTAATTTCCCCTAGTTTCTCTAGGGAACAGTTGGCAGAGCTCCCCCCTTTGCCATGCCAAAAGTTGATTTCCTCTATGCTTGACTTGAATTGATGCCAATTGTTGTCTAATTGTGACTTAAGTGAATTGTGTTTTTTGGACTCCAAGGGATTTGACTGGCCACAGCAGGGACAGTCCCCCTAGTCCCATGTTAAGGTACTCGGCCTTGTGCCAGGCTTGACATGACCTGACAGTTCTGAGCTCCTGACTTTTATATTGCTATGGATATCTTAAAATGTCATGAACCCCTTGGGCAGAAACTGTGACGGGAAATGATGTTGGTAGGGAGGCGCGAGGGAGGGGACAGACTGGCCTTTAGAGTCTTGTCCAGCTTTAGCCCAGGCCTCATGGCTTGACATCACCTTTGACACCCTCTTGGGTGCTGCAGGCTGCACATGCTTCCTTGTTCTCATTTTCAGGTAGCTGTGTAGTTAAAGTTTTGCTTTTTAGTCTTCAATTATTCAGGGATACCAGCCTAGGATCACAACTCTACTGGAAAGAAGAACATCAGCCTTAACGTCTGAGGTTGAGTCATGGTACCTCAGAGGGGTGGCCTGCACCTGCTGTGGGCCTGACTGGAGGGTCCTGCTGTCCTGCACTTGGGGACAACACCTGTGAATCTATTCAGCTGACATTAATTGACAACGACAGACTCCGTGGTCTCCGCTAAGACTGAGGTCACTGAGAAATAGTCATTCTCCTCAAGCGGTTTAAAGTCTTGAGGGGGAAGCAGGAAAGTGGGCAGCAGTCATAGCATCATGTGACACTGTGACAGAAACGGGCAAGCACAGGCTACCGTTTCAGCCACTGCCCCCTCACGCTGGAATCCAGAAAGCACCGCTGAGGCTCCATGGCGGGAGTGGGAAGGCAGCCGCGAGCAGATTCCTCTTTGAAGCTGAGAAGCAAGATGCGAGCTCAAAGTGTGCATGAATGTTCTTAGGCAACTGGTTTTTTTTTTTTCCTTTGCTTTTATAACAAAGGCAGAAAAGTAGAGAGGGTCCTGTCTGTTATTGGCAGGAGAAAGCAGGCGTGCTGGCAGGGGACAGTGGCTGTGACCTAGCGAGGACAGTGTCCAGCCCAGGAAGACCTTTCCCTTGGCGCTATTCAGTGTAGTAGCGGAGAGCTGCGCCCAGGTGCCACTGGCACGGTGGTGGTCAACTGCAGACTGTAAGGTTTGCAGCTTGAAAATGTGGATGACAGCACCCCTGGGTGTGAAGAGAGGATGGCACCTTCTCTGGAACGTTCTAAAAGGGAACTGTCTGGGTCAGCTTGTCAAGGCGCAGCAGAGGAAGGATCTGCCTTGCGAGGCTGAAGTGCCCTGGTGTTTTCTCACCAGACGGAGGGAGAAGTGCTTTTCCTTTGCAGAGGACCTGGGATTTGCCGTCTATCCTGTCGGGCATAATGTGATTTTGAATCTGAGCAGCCACAGGCTGAGCTGGTAAGGAGGGCCCAGGCTGCCGGTTAATTTGGAAAGTGGGAAGAAATGGCAGGGACCACAGGACCGATAACAGGCAAGTGGTCAGAAGTCAGCAGAGGCAGGACAATGAGCACCGAACACGGCAGTGAGCCAGCGCCGGGGCCCAGCCAGGAGCAACTGGGGCGCCGGGCATGGGATGGGCGGGGAGTGGGGGTGTGGGACGGGATGGGTGGGGAGTGGGGGTGTGGATGGATTTTTGGAACTTCTCCTCCCGCTTCCATCTGTTTTAGGAGGACACTCCAAGATTAGGTCTGGCGCATTTTGCAGTTTTACACAGTGGCTTCACAGCGGTTGGTTGAATGTTTTTGTGTCCTATGCACGAGTGGAGATGCGCACAGGTTCCAGGGTGGGTGGTCGGCCCTCATCCTTTCTCGCCGTGGCGTGTGAAATACATTTCTCAGGGTTCTCCGTTTCTTAGCTGGGTCCCCCGAGCTCTTCCTCAGTTGCTGGAGAGTTGAATATGTCCCTCCGTGCTCAAAGCCTTCACTAGCTCTCCAGAGTCAGCAGAATAAAGCTCCCTGGCCAGGACATAAAGGCCTCCTTGGCCTGGCCTCCACCTGGCTCCCAGGGGCTGGCCGCCCTTCTCCCTGTGCACACGTCATTCACGGGATTCCTGTTCCAGCGATAGCACGCTCTGTGCGCACAGCGTTCGGCCTCATGCTCCTTTACCTTTTCTTAGACTTCTCCTTTTGCTTGGGATGCTCTTCCTTTTAAACCCTGGCACCCCATCCCATTTTATTCCCCCAGGCACCACCTAAGCTGAGGACCAGCCCTGAGCCATTCCGGCTTGCTTCCTCTGCAGACTCTGTGAGCGTCTTGATCCCGCACTCACCTTACTGTGTACAAGCACAGAGCTCTCCTTCCCTCGTTTATCGGTGAGCTCCGCCAGGTTACGTCTTGTTTATATTTGCATCAACCGAGCTGAGCATAATGGCTGGGGCACACTGGGTGCTCTAAAGTATTTTGTTGTATAAGTGAATCCGATGACCCTCCCCTGTCTCCCGGACGACAGACTAGACAGCATCTGTTCGGTGTCTGACTGGGGTCTGAAAAGCAGGTGCCTTCATTTAACCACCGGACCTGGGAGTGCAACAGCCAGTAGCCTGCTGGGATGAACGCACCTGAACGCCTCAGGACATCTTGTCACCGCACACTCCATTATGTGCCTACAACTTGAGCAGAATAGGGAGAAATGAACCCTGGCGGGCGCTGAGCACCATGCCAGGAATAGAACAGCGGGGCCACTGCAGTCAGTGGAATGAGAGGTTGCCCCAACTGTCAGGGGCTTTCCTGAACAGGGGCTGGACCACACGCCGGCCACGGCTCCATGCCCTAAATGCAGACCTGCGGCTCTGTATCCCTTGTCTCCTGACCTGTCCCTGCACACAGCTGCTTGCCCTTGGAGTCGCTCAGCCCTCCTGAGGCTCCTCGGTGAAAGCCAGGTGACAGGCCGAGAGCAGAAAGCAGCTCAGGTGGTCAGCACTGTCCTGCTCCTCACGCCCGGCTCACCCTGGTTATCCCACCTGCAGCGTCCCCAGTGGTGCCTTCCTTCTCTGTCTCTAAACTCAAGCTAGGTTGACCTCACTGAGTGGAAGGTCAAGGGCATCAACCGTATAACAAACTCGTTTCCGGTGCAGGTGACGCGAGGTTCTCCACCTGAAGGAGCATGGGGACCGAGGAGGCCGCGGAGAAGCAGAGAGGACGGGGAGCCTGTGAGGCATAAGTGACGCACCGCAGACGTAGAAAGTGTGCTGTGTCCTTTCCTGCTCAGAGGAAGCTATGTTTTACCTTAATGCAAACGAGGTTCTTGAAAGGCATGTAATTAAAAAATATCCACAAGTAAAACCTTTGTTCTGAATGTAAACCTAAAGGAATGAAGTTGATCTGCGATAGAAGAAGGTGACCTCTGGCTGCCCGTTCGGGGAGTGGTGGTGGGGATAGCGAGCCCGGGGTGCCAGCAGCCTCCACGCTGTGATTTAGGGAAGGGAGCGACTGAGGGTATTTTTGTCAGAGGAACCGGTTCTCTGCTTAGCCTCAATATTTCATAAAAAGCTCATTGCAGCAAATCTTTCATTTGGCAGCATCTGCTGTGCTATCATCTTGATATCTTCACATTAACACTGACACTTCAAGGTCAAGTGAAAGTCAAATTGACATGACGAGTATTCAATTTTCAGGGTATGTTAGTCCCAAACATTTTAAAAAAAGATATATATTTTTTTTTCTGTAAAGATGCAGAGAAATCATATAATCAACAGTGTTTGTAGGAAAAAGAAATGTTATGGGAATCCTGGGGTCACAGAGCAGATGAAAAAGTCCAAATTTTAAGGTATGTGTGGTATAAGGAGAAGGTGTCTCTAGAATGAACATTGCACTCAATTCTGACACTGTCCATAGGACAAATCATTTAAACAGTAAACTTAAATTTCCCCAAGTTTAAAATTAGAAAAATGAGTTACATAATTGTCTTTACTCTCATTCCCACTCCAAGTGGAAGATTTTCTAGATGCAATTAGAAAGAGCTTTCTAAAGTGTAGCAAAACACTGCAACATCCTAGAGAAAAAAAAGAATGTTTTTTTTTTTTGTTTTTCCTGAGTACTTAAATAATAGACTGGGCAGCAATTTCTTAAATGAGTGGATATCAGAAATAGACTTTTAAGGTTAAGAAAGGAGACTGCAGTATTCAGGGACTAGATTAGAAGAAATTTGGCCTGTTTATATTTTTAGAGGCAAGCGCTGGAGGCTGTAGCAACCAGGGGCTTTCACTGGAATTGTTTCAGGAGTTATGAGGTTGCCTAGAGCCTGTGCAGCCCTGTGGCCAGAGGGTGGGGTGTCAAGGGGACTGTGCCTTTATCAACGACCAAGCTTGAAATGATTGAAGAGCATATACTTCTGAGCAGTCTTGGAAAGTAAGGTATTCTATCTGAGAATAGTGTGAGTGTTTGTTTCTGGAATTCTGCCCAGTAACCCTGAACACGCACAAAGGTCTTAGGGTAATTAGATCAGTGCTTCTGTAAAAGAAACCCGAAGCCACAGATTTTGTTACTGGCAAGACAGAGAATGCATTAGAAGAGAAGACAACATATTTCACGGAGGGATGTCTTGGCCTGCATGAGGCTTGGGAGAGTAAACTGACAGCAATTAGGAACAATGATTAATGCCAACCCACACTTCTGGGAACTGTGCCTGCACACTCTCATCAGGGTGTGTGTGTGTGCAATACCACCTTCCCTTTGCCTCTGGCCTTTGTTACTATCTATTGCCTTATTTTTGAGCACAAACATGAAAGGACCTCCTTACACACACTTTTTTCTTTGCTTAGTCATATCCACAGTTGCATTCCTGGAGTTATGTTTATTTTTCTGGCATTACTGTTGGAGGGTATCCCCAGAAGTCTGTGGCCACAATCCTTCCACACAAGGCTGTGATTTAGCATCTTAGAAGCAGTATTGGTAACCACAGAAAAAATGGTGCACCCATGCCTATGTGTCATGGGCCTTGCCTCCTTTTGGGGGTGTGTAGGCTGGGGACGTTAAAAGCAGGTTCACATACCTCCTGTGAGCTCTGTGGACCTTGTTTACATGGAGAAATGGAGAGCAGTTTCTGATTGGTGAGGCCGGATGTCCATTGGGCTGTTTTCATTAGTGGGCTTGCCGTGAGGTCTAGGTTCAGTGATATGAACAGACCACGCCACGCCTCTCAGTTCCAGGTTCTCGGGCTAAACTGGTTTAGTTACATTAAATGGGCAATGAGGGCCTTGGGGGCAGGGGTAGGAGATACCTGCCAAGTCTTGCCCTTTGGCTAACTCTGCTGTGGTTTCGGTTGTGGGGGTCATTTGGTAGTTCAGGGATTAGCAAATTATCGCTCATGAACAAAAATCTGTCTTACTTCTAGTTTTTGTCATATAAATAAAGTTTCAACAGAACACAACCACGGTCATTTATTTACATATTGTCTATGGATGCTTCTGCACTAAAACAGCAGAGTTCATAGTTTTAAAAGAGACCCTAAGACGTGCAGAACAATATATTCACTATTTGGTTCTAGGTGAAAGAAATGTGCTGATTTCTGTTATAATTTTTTTGTTTCAAGACAGAGTCTCACTTTTTCACCCTTGGTAGAGTGCTGTGGTGTCGTAGCTCGCAGCAACATCAAACTCCTGGGATCAAGGGATCCATCTACCTCAGCCTCTGGAGTAGCTGGGACTGCAGGCGCCGGCCACATTGCCTGGCTGTTTTAGAGATAAGGTCTTGCTCTTGCTCAGGCTAACCTGGAACTCCTGACCTCAGGCAATCCACCTGCCTCGGCCTTCCGGAGTGCTGGGTGGATAGGCATGAGCCACGGGACTGACCTGTAATTGTTAGGTAATCTGCTCCCAAGGTCTTCCATATCCTATAGTCTTGCTAAAATGAGTTTAGGTGTAAATTTTATTTTATTTCTCCTGCTTGGAATTTGTTGTTCTTTCATCCGTTGTTTGGTCTGGAATATGATCTCTCCCCATCTCTACTCTGTTAAAACTCCGATTGAATATGTTAAAATTCTTAAGTTGATTCTCCATTGTTTCTTTTAACTCTCAAATTTTTGTTTGTTTGTTTGTTTTGGGACAGAGTCTCACTCTGTTGCTGTGGCTGAAGTGCAGTGGTGTTGTTGTAGTTCTCTGCAACCTCAAATTTCTGAGTGCAAATGTTCCTGCTGTTTCAGCCTCCTGAATAGCTGGGACTCTCGGTATATGCTACCAAGCCTCTCTAATTTTCTGTTTTATTTGTAAAGATGGAGTCTTATTCTTGTTCAGACTGGCCTCAAATTCCTGGCCTCAAGCAATCCTCCTGCCTTGGCCTCCCAGAGTGTTGAGTCATCCTGTTTTTCATCTTAGATGATCTCTGTGCTGCTTCTTGGATATTTCTGCAGGTCTGTTTTCTGATTTAACATCCTTACTTATTATCAGTCTGTTAAGATTTTCTATTTCTTCATGATTAGGTCTTAGTAGATTGTACATTTCTAGGACTTTATCCATTTCCCCTAAGTTATGCAGTTTGTGTATAATTGTTCACAGTAGCCTCTCATGAACCTTTTTATTTCTGTTACTACAGTTGTGATAACAACCTTTTTCATTTCTGATTTTATTTATTTGGGTGTTTGCTCTTTTTTACTAGTTAGTTTAGTTGAAGATTTGTTAATTTTGTCTATCTTTTCCAAAAACAAACTCTTTGTTTTGTTGAGTTTTCCTGTTGCCTTTTTTCGCCTCTATTTCATTTATTTCTGCTCAGATCTTTGTTATTTTCTTCCTTCTATTAACTTTAGGCTAAATTCAATGTTCTTTTCCAGTTCTTTCAGGTACAAAGTCGAGATGTTTCTTTTTTATTTATGTAAGTATTTACTGGCTATAAACTTCCCTCTTGGAATTGCTTTTATTGTATCCCTTATGTTTTGATATGTTGTGTTTCCAATTTTGGTTAAATTCCAGGATACTTTTAAATTTCCTTTTTTATTTCTTTTTTGACCAATTGGTTATTAATTTCCGCATATTTATGAATGTTCCAGTTTTCCTATCATTATTTGGTTCTAGTTTCATACCACTATAGGAAAGGATACTGGATATGTCAATCTTCTTATCAAGACTTGTTTGTGGCCTAATATATGACCTACCATGGAAAATGTGCCATGTGTATTCTATGTACTCTACTGCTGTACAGAATGTTCTGTATCTGTCTGTTAGGTCCATTCATTTGGTCTAAAGCATATTTCAAATCAAATATTTCCTTATTGATTTTATGTCTGGATGATATATGCATTTTTGAAAGGAATAAAGGACCTATACAACAGCCAGAACAAAGTTAACAAAATAGCAATAATGAGTTCTTACCTCCCACTAATTATCTTGAATGTAAATAAAATAAATTACTCAAAAAAAAAAGACATAAAGTGACTGAATGAACAAACAAAAAGAAAAGAGTAAAATTAAGGACAACAACTATATTATCATTTGAAATAGATGCAGAAACAGCATTAGATAAAATCCAGTATCCCTTAGTGATAAAAACTCTCAGAAAACTATGCATGGAAGGAATAGAACTCAAAATAATAAAAGGCATATGTGACAAACCCACAGGCAGTGGGGAAACGTTGAAAGCATTTCCCCGAGAACTTGAACAAAACAAGGATGCTCACTGTCACCACCTCTCTCAACATAATATTGGAATCAGGCTAGAGAAAGAAATAAAAGATGTTGAGATTGGGAAAGAGGAGGTCAAACTATGCCTATTTGGCAACAATATGCTCTTGTATCTAGAAAACTTTAAAGGCTCCATCAAAAGACTCCTAGAATTGATAAATAAATTCAGTAAATTCTTAGGTACAAGATCAATGTACACAAATTAGTAGCATTGCTGTATACTAATTACTGTCAAGCTGACAGTCAAATCAAGAACTCAGTACCACTTATTATAGTTATAAAGAAACTAAAATACTGAGGAATATGCTTAAAAAAGGAGGTGAAAGATCTTTGCAAGGAGAGCCACAAAGCACTGAGGAAAGAAATTACAGATGATGTGAACAATTGGAAAAGCATCCCACATTCATGGATTGGAAGAACCAACATTATTAGAATGTCCATACTGCCCCCAAGAGACCTACAAATTCAATGCAATTCTCATCAAAATATCAACACGATTTTTCATGAGTCTAGAAAAAAAATTCTAAATTTCATATGGAACCACAAAAGAGCCTGAGTAGCCAAAGCAGTCCCCCCAAAAGAAGAAATCCAAAAGTATAACATTACCTACCTTCAAATTATACTAGAAAGCTACAGTAACCAAAATAGCATAGATCAAGGGAAAAGAGCAATGAATCTAGAAATAAAACCCAATAGTTATGATCAACCTTTTTTCAACAAAGTAGATAAAAGAAACATTGGAGGAAGGATGCTCTATTCAATAAAAGATGCTGGGAAAACTGGGTAGCCACATGCAGAAAAATGAAACTGGATCCTTATCTCTCACAATCTACAAAATTAACTCAAGAGGGATAAAAGATTTAAATGTAAGGCCTGAAGCCATAAAAATTCTAGGAGAAAATACAGGAGAATACTTCTAGACATTGGCCTAGGTAAAGAATTTATGTGTGACCCCCAAAGCAAATACAGCAAGAACAAAAATATAGGACTTAATTAAACTAAAAGTATTCTTAATAGTGGAGGAAGTAAGAAGATTAAATAGTTAATCTACAGAATGGGAGAAAATATTTTCAAACTATATACCTGAAAAAGAGCTAATATCCAGAATCTATAAAGAATGCAAACAAATCAGCAAGGGGGAACAATATTGTCAAAAAATAGTCAAAAGTCATGAACAAATTTTTCTTAAAAGAAGATAGAAAACATTTAAAAATGCTCAACACACCTAATCATCAGGGAAATGTAAATTAAAACTGTTATTAAATGCCACTAATAAAACATCAAAAAGCAATACTTGTTGGTGTGGGTACAGTGAAAAGGGAACAGTTATATACTATTAGTGGGTGTGCAAACTAATATAACCACTATGGAAAGCAGTGTGGAGCTTTTTCTTTTCTTTTTTTTTTTTTTTACCTGGGTAATTTTTTTTTTTTGTAAGACAGAATTTATTCACAGAAAAGAAAGAAAAGAATACAGAAAACATTAAGGCATCTGTTAGAGGGAGAAAATTCTAGTGGGGAGAGAGAAGCTCTCTCCGTTTCCTTCCCAGTCTTTCCCCATCTCCTCCTTTAGGCCTTTAGTCTCAGGGTATATATAGGTGTATGGGTTCCTT
>CAUYON010021560.1:0-10958 GCA_963573935.1 Arctocebus calabarensis | reverse complement strand
CCTCAAGCTGTCCCCCTGGACAGAGTGCTGTGGCATCACAGCTCACGGCAACCTCCAATTCCTGGGCTCAAGCGAGTCTCCTGCCTCTGCCTCCCAAGTAGCTGGGACTACAGGCGCCCACCACAACGCCCGGCCATTTTTTTTTGGTTGCAGCCATCATTGTTGTTTGGCGGGCCCAGGCTGGATTCGAACCCTCCAGCTCAGTTGTACGTGGCTGGCGCCTTAGCCCGTTGAGCCACAGGCGCCAAGCCGTCACCCTTGATTTTAAACAACGTACGGTTTGTTTATATTGGTTACTACTGTAACCAATATAACTGTAGTCATTGCAATCTATACTCATTTCCGTGTTCTTAGGCTAGGAAGACCTAAACATGTCAGAAAAGAACATGGCTTTCCTGTGTGCAAAGAATCCTTCCGGGCCCAGAATCATATAAAACTCTTCATTTCTTAGTCATCATAAATACATTAATTATGATAAAATAAACCAATAAACTATTTCTATGCCAATTTCTTCAATCTAACTTGAGGTGAAAAATGATCATTATCACTGGCATGGTATTGCCATCTTTCATAAAGAAGGACTACCAAGAATGGTTGGTTTCTTTAATAGGACTAGGTGAAGAAAAGTGAAATAAAACAGATTCAATAGGTGAAGCAAAGTGAAATAAAACAGATTCAAAGGCTTGTAGACTTTCAGTCATCTCTTTGCTTAATACATAAAAGATAACATACAAATTGCAAAAAAATTCAGGAGAAATAATTAGTTTGTTTTTCTTCTTGGTAGGAGGTAGGGGCCCACTGGTGAGAAGATGTTCATTAGTAAGTTTTTTGCTACAAAGAATGTTTGCTGGCATCCGTAAAGAATGTTTATCTTTGTTTGCAAATAATATTGCCTGTATCATGAATAACTATGAGGCGAACACAAAGGAAAATTTCTAGATTTAAATTTGTATACTTACTGCAGTTCCTTGTTTCAAATGTCTAATGATATTAAGTCAGATTCCATGGTTCCAGATTCCTTTCTCCACAATCATTTTGGCTTGGGTAACTTCGGAAAAGGATCTGAAAGAGGATAAAGTATCTTTGTTTTATGACTGGTCTGTGGATTTAATGACTCTCGCCTTCTTTAGGGCCTTGAGCTTTGAGAATTTCCTATCTACTTGTAATTTCAAATGGTCTTTAAAAAACAAACGGCTTTGATGTTTTATTTTTATTCTTTTGAGTATATAACTTTACTATGCTGTCTATATAATAATATTCTATAATCATCATAGGAAAAGGATAGGGTGGTTATTATTTGCTTTCACAGAGGAGAAATATGAGGTATGGAAGTATTTTGTGATTTGTGCGGTGTTCAGACAGTTTGGTGTCATTGCCAGAACTGGGACTGAAGACTAGACCTGGGAAAGAGCACTGGTTGAATAGGAGGAGGGAACTGATTGTCATTTTGTGTCCTCAGTTCAGGCCAGTTTCTTATCTGGGCCTCATTCTCATCACTTGTAAAAGTCTGGGGTAGAATAATTGAGCTCTCAGTTCTTTCCAACTCCAAAATTCTGGGGTCCTTTGACTCCCTTTGGCTTCCCTTCCCTAGTGCATTACTTCCATTAGCTTTTCCCTGGTTATTCCTAGATTATATCCGATTTTTATATTTCTCCATTTCTCCTTGTGTCCCACTGGTATATTATTTTGCTTTTATGTGGTTTTACTGGAAAGGTGAAAAGAAAAACATTTAGCTATCTAGCATATAATAACTGTAATTTAAGAGTGGTTTGGTTGGCTTTCTCATTGCTTGCTAAATCTTTTATTATGTTATGTAATACATTTATTACAAATTTACCTATGTGCTTACGTCATTCAACCAAAGTATGAAATAAGCCATCACTATATTTTGAAATACAGAGGCCTTCAAGTCCCAGATAGTCACCATTGTCTGACTTTGTTACTAATCTGTGTGCTTTCTTGGGTCTCATACTTGCTTTATTATAATATAATGAGGCAGAGTTATCAATAACTTACCTTCAGTGAAATTATTCTGTATGATATTACCATGATGTATACATGTTACTATACCTTTATCAAAACTCATAAATGTACAACACCACAAGTGAACAGTAACGTAAACTATTGACTTTGAGTGACAATGATGTGTCAATGTGGGTTCATTAATTGTAACAAACGTACACTATTATGGGGGATGTTGATAAGGGAGGAGGCTGAGCCTGCGTCATGGCAGAGGGTATGTGGGGAATCTTTGTAATTTCTGCTCAATTTTAATGTGAACCTAAAACTGCTCTAAAAACTAAAGAGAATCAATTAAAAAAAATAACTTTCCTTCCTTGCAAAGATATTGTGATAGAACCGAAAACTAACTAATAGTTATTCTAAAGATTGTTTTATGTTCCTGAACTTAAAGACATTAAGATTGAAGTATTTTGAGATAAAATATATGCTTCAAAGTCTTCTGAATAATTAAAAACCAGCATTTCAAAATAGTGAGGAGAAGAAAAGACTATTGGATCTTTCAACTGAGTTATGAAATGCATACCAACGTTGGGACTTTTTGGAGCCCCCACTTCCGGACTTTACCATGACTGATAAGTCTATAATTTGCTATTAAAATGTTGCAATTTTAGCTTTAGATAGTTGAGCCATAAATTGCTGAGATCTGGGATAAATGGCCAATTATATTAGAACAAATGTCTATTGTTTTGTTCAGGGAGAGGGAGAGTTCACTGTACTACTTACTTATAGTGATTATTTAAAATTTTCCTCCAGAAGAAAAAGACCATGCCACATTTGTGGAAATGGTTAAGTGACCACAGTAACAAAGAATTCAGGGATGATTTAGTACAGATCATCATGCAGGCTTCCCAGCATGTGCGTTTTAAACAGTACTGTGTTGTCTCCAAGTTTGCCAGAGTGTAATCTGTGAGCAATTGAGGCAAAATCAAAATCAGAAACCTAGCAAAGTAACATTGTTTTGGAATTGTCAAGCAAAAGACTTTGGTTTGGGTTTGTTACGTCTGGAACCAAAATGTCACATGTGGCATACATCATTTAAAGTTTATTATTTTAACCTTAGACCTCCTTGTTTAAAATTTATGCTATTCGGTGCCTAACATCCCAGCATAAGCATTTCTGTTCTGTTATGCATGAGTCTGTGCCAGCTACATGGTGAGAGCATGGTGAAACCATAGCTTGAATGGCTGGATGGCCCCCTCCATGGTTCTACTCTTTTGCTCGAACTGCCAAGCCCAAAAGGTTCAAGGGGGTGCTCAAAAATGAAGACATGGCACCAGGTAATTGAAACCATTCCCTGAACATCTGGAAAAAAAATCTAGTTATACTTTTTGCTGAAACAGAAATCATCCCATGCTATTGCTAGAAGTTGCAGGAAAATAAAAGTGGTGTCATTTTACATTTACAGAAGCATTTAGCATTTTCATAGACTCAAAAACTTGTGGTACAAAGTGTGAAATTCTTATTAACATTCTTCATGAAATCAACAGAACACATATCTAGCAACTGTTCCAAGAACTGTTCCAATAGAATGGTTCCCCTGATCCATTCTATTCTTCATATCAGATGAACCTATACAGACCATTTTCCCATTTATTGGTTGACTTGCTCTAGCCAGAAGATTTTAAATTATTTGTCATTCAAGACAAGTTCATAGTTGATGCAATGGCTGCCTCCATGCTGGCATGAGATAAACTGTTCTCTGGGACTAACATGTAGTGAACTTGGCTGGCTATGGCTCTCATAGGAGAAATAGAGGTGCTGGCAGGTAGTATATATTTTTGCTTTTAAATCTAAACAAAGATTTACAGATTGAGAGTTTGATTGCTTTCCCTGTGTAGAACTTGAGCATTCCATGTGCAGTTCAAAATTTCCTTGCGTGTAATGGATTTACACGTTCTCTGAAGTTTGATGTTGGCTTTCACTGATGATTTAGCACTGTACTATGTCTAAGGTGCTTTCGGTATCTCATTTATTTTTATAGTATTCAATTATCAGGTGGGTAAGGGTAGGGATTAATTTCCCCACTTAGAAAATGAGGGTCTTCAGGCTCAGAGAAGCGAAGTGGCTTATTCAGAGTCACATACCAGGTAAGGACAGGGTTAGTTCTCAAACAGGTCATCTGACTCCAAGTCTTCCGCTCTTTCCATTAGTACAGTGGTTCTCTAATGCCATGGCTCTTTAATACAGTTCCTGTGGGTTGTGACCCACAGGTTGAGAACCGCTGCATTAGTATGTGGAGTCTCTTATGTTTCTTACATGTCTTCTTCTCACCAAAGTAAATTTTGCTTTGGATCAGTTTTCAAAGCAGTTTTGATGGAACACGTCCAAATGCTGTTTCTTGGAGCAGACAGCATGGAAATGTATAGCTTCTCCATTATGACAGTGTTCCTTATCCTGAAATTCTGGGATCAGGATGAAATAGTTTCATGTGTCTCTTCCTGTGTAAACACAACAGTTTGCTTGTTCTTCCCCTGCAGTATGGATTTCCATCTTGTAACATAGTTATTTACATTTAGTCATTTCTAAATCTCAAATCATCTTTGTGCACTCTGCTGTACCTCGTCCAATGTCTCGCAGGAAGTCAATGTTCATTGGATGTTTACTGGAAGAAATTAATGATGATAAAGCAGGGTTCGAAGAGTCCAAATGTACCTCTCTGTACTATCTGTATCAGTCTTTCCAGACATTTCAGCTCTATATTTTCATATATTTGAACTTTGTCAGATCCTTAAATTCTCATTATATTTAGGTTCTTCCTCACTTTGATGGTTGTCATTACATTTTTGATGAGGAGATTATACAGCCGGCCTTGGACAAGGGGAGAAAGGGATGTGCTCACATTTTCTCCGGCACCTAAGGTAGAAGGCACTTTCTGCTGCTTAATCCCTGGGTGAGGGCTGGTGCTCATTCCTGAGTATTTTCTGCGAAGTAGGAGAAACTTGTCTCTTGGAGTTGCAAAGGGATGGGAGGGGCTCCTGCATTTGAACGATTTCTCAGTTTCTCAAGGCTCCTATAGTCTGGGCCTGTAGGAAAGAAGTATCATCATTTCCTAACAACAGCAAATCTTTGGTTAGAAGAAATAGGAGGGCAGAAAGTAAGTATTTGTTAGATAGATTTCCTCACACGTAGCAGTCTGCGTGGTGTTCCACCTGAGGTAAGAATCTATAGGCTCTGTCTCACTCTTTAATATCGAGGCTACATATATCACCAGCAACCATTAAATGTTGCATTTTGTCCAGTTGTGAAACTTCTAAATTCCTCCCTCCTCTGAAGTTGTCAGCTTGGTATCAATTAAAAAAAAAAATTCTCTTTGCTTTTCTCCCTACCAGATAGTAGTAGCAAAAACTGCCCAGGAAGAAAGAAATGCTTTTCATGCAGGGTGGACCTCTTTGATCTCAGCAACTTCTAAGAACCCCGCCTTCCTCATGCTGTGGCTTCTGCTGCTTCTCTCAAGGAGCCAAAAGGTTAAACACAGAGAGGGCAGGAACAAAATGGCAGCCAAATGGGAGAGTCCAAGTTGGCCCTTGAATGACTGTCTATGTGTTCTTATGTGATTCTGGGCACAAGTCCTTTCTCAGAATGTAAACAATCCAAATGTAGGTTTTCTAGGTCCTTGTGCTCTACTAGAAGTAAAACAAATATTTGGGAAAGGAAAACAGGTGCATTGTTAATATCAGTGTATTCGTGGATAGCTACAAAAGCTCCTTGGTAAATGAATCTGAAATTTCAGAATGAAACAGTAGAGGTAAAGATTAGCAACGTTATTTGGGAAGGGAATCAGGAGTATCTCCTGTGATTCAAAGAGCAGGATCTGCCCTGAGGAACCTACTATGTAAGGCTGACAAAAACCAGTAGATACTAATATTCTGTATATGTATAAAACTGGCACTTGGAAATGTTTTCTTCTGTAAATAATATGTTCAGATTAAATTTTTAACCTTCTTTCTTTTTTCTAGGATAGGAGGGAGGCTAAGTATTATTTGTCCCTTTAGGCAAGAGTGGAAAACAAAGCCCACAGAGGGAAGATATCTGGCTACAGTCACAGAGCAATCATGTCCCTATCTATTCTGACATCGGAACAGGTGACTTCAAACCCAGAGCCACTGCGCTGGCTTTTCTTCTCAGGAGTAAGATGACAGCTCCAATTCCTTACCAGATATAAGGGAGCACATGAGAATAGAATTCATCAATAAGTGTGCCAAGGAGGAAAACAAACCACAATCTGGTAAAGCTGTTAGAGAGAAGATGAAGTAATACCTGTGACTTTGATTCCCACTCCCTGAACTTTTTTTTTTAAACAAACTTTTGTATTGAAATAATTTTAGAACAACTGCAAAGATAATACAGAGTTCCCATATATCCCTCTAACATTAACATTTTACATTTGGTGGCCTGAATTTTGCAATAATTTTAATACATAGGGGTTCTTTAAATAGTCTTGTTTACAAGCAATTTTGTTCCCATAACTTTCTTACAACATTTTCCAAAAATTTATTGCTAAGATGGATTAACCTATATATACGATAAGGATTCAACAAGTAGAGCATTCAACATTTTGGTTATAAGGGCTCTGGGGAGTTTTAACCAGTTACCATTGCTGAAGAAGGGGAAGAAATAATATTTAATACTGTGACAAGAGAAATAGCTTTAGAATAAGGGAAATCTCTTTTAGGTAGCTCTGAGGCAGGAAGTTAGTTTAGCCTCTCAGGAACTGTTGAGACTTTATAGTGATACTGAGATGACAAAGAATTTTGGAAACAGCATTTTATAGAATATGCATTAAAGGAGACCTACATTTCCCAAAGTTCCTGTTTTTTTTCAATAGTAAGCAGAAACAGAATTAACTAGGACTATAAGAATTTTATGATAATGACATTCTACTTTAAAGTTGCTCTACTTTAAAGATACTTGGGAAGGACCAAGATAGCTTTCTCTTGTCCAAGGCTTCACCAGTGGTTTAGTGGGGAACAGAGTGACACTTAATATTTGACTAATACTACATTTATACTTGTTTATTAGCGCACTTGTTAAATTCACATTTATGCTTAAGGTTACCAGGAAGAAATCATATGGCATTTCCAATATCTGACAATTTTTGATTCACAGAAATGGGCCTTTCATATGATTCAACCTAAAAATTAGTAAACTGTATGTGGTTAAATTCCAAAAATTTTCACTCATTTTTGCTTTATTTTTCTGTTGTTTTTAGGAACTTGGAAGTAAAGGATAGTTTGTTGAGCTAGAAAAACCCAAGTGACCTTTATTATGGAGATCCCTAGAGTGGGCATGGGATGAGCAGTCTCCTGGACGGTATGCAGCCCAAACAAGCACCCTTGCCATGTGCCAGACATTGCACACTCAATGTTCGGATTCAGCTGGGTATGTGTATTGGATCTGTGAATTTTACAGGGTTAGTAGTACTCAGTATCTTTTTCTCCAGGGATCTAAGAAAGTACATCTGAAAGTGATTGCTTATCATCCTAAATCACAAAGTCTAATTTTCAGCCATAAGGTGGCATCATCTCACATTTTATGCTGAAGAAGCATGTTGTTTTTCTCTTCACTGAATTGACTAATGTTCTGCACATGTCTTTAAGTTGTGGGTGTGACATATTATTGACTTTTGAAGTTTATAAGCAAGTATTAGAAGCTGGCATCTCTATATAGAGGTCTAACATTATTTTCTTATATTTGATCCTTCTGTATTATGGCTGAGAAGTTAGTAATAGCAGAAATTATTACTATATTAACTAATACTATGCTTTACCTCATTAAAATATGTAAGTCAGCTTCTTGCATATGTAGAAACTACTATTTCAAAATATTCATTGCATGATTAAATTAAAATATTCCTTTAATAGGCCTTACCCTCAGGAATTCATTTTCTCATTTGTCAAGTTGAATTTACAGCATACTTTTATTGCTATGACCCACTTCTTACCAGTATAAGAAGCTTATTTTATGAAGAAGTTAAACTCAACTGAGCACATTTAATTTCCCTACTATCCTCTACATTACTTTTTTGCAGGTACCCCTTTTCTTTGCTTGATTAGAAATGCCTAGAACTTGCAAATTGCATAAATGCACTGGTTCACTTCGTTGAGTTGCTTGATTGAAAACTCTGGTTTAGAGGCGGCGCCTGTGGCTCAGCGAGTAGGGTGCCAGTCCCATATACTGAGGGTAGCAGGTTCAAACCCGGCCATGGCTGAACTGCATCAATAGCTGGGTGTTGTGGCAGGCACCTGTAGTCCCAGCTACTGGGGAGGCTGAGGCAAGAGAATTACCTAAGCCCAGGAGTTGGAGGTTGCTGTGAGCTGTGACGCCATAGCAAATAGCACTCTACGGAGGGTGATAGAGTGAGACTCTGTCTCTACAAAAAAAAAAAAGAAAACTCTGGTTTAGTTTTGAAAAGCTGAGTAAAAATTTTGCTTCATTTTTCTCGGTAGAAACATTTGTATCTTGTAGAAAGCATTGTAACACTTTCCATATAAAATCTCCCTTTTCTCAGATGAAGTGATTGCGTTCTTGGAAGTCTTTATAGTTTTGATGGGGAGTCGGTACCTCTTTGACTTCAGGACACACTTCTACAGGCATGTTGCAGGGCACCTTAGAAATCTACTTAGGAATTTGGAGATGGAATAATAAGACTTTGGTCTTTCAACATTTCTCTGGTTGTCGACCTGCTGGAGCTCTTCTCTTTCTAACTGGCTATGATGCCAAAGCAATAAGTTGAAAAATGAAAAATTGTTAATCATTTAAAAAACCCCTAAAAACTCTATATTGGATAACCAGCTACAGTGATGTTTCCATCAAATTGATTGTGTTGTTTTCATGAATTGAGGTTTGGCTGCACTCTGCATATTAAATCTCCTTTTCCCACTTTGGTGGAGCTCTGCTTTCAAAAGAACTGAATTATGTTTCTCTCTGCTAGCCATAGAATTTTTATCCTTACCATTTTCCTCTCAGAGCCAAATGAAGAGTGGACATAAAATAAAGCAAAGAGTCAAAGTGAAACGAGCAGGCTGGTGTGAAATAGAGTAAGAGAGGATTCCAAGGAAGAGTTAGAAATCATCCCTAAGAAGATGATCTCAGTTTCAGCTGAATGATGAGATAGAGCTAGCCCTGGAAATTGTGCTTTCAATTGGGTGGGTAAAGGATGAGATGGGAACATCTGGGAAGAACATCTCAGGAGTGGAAAAGACTTTAGGGTGTAACAGAGGAGGGACTAGAAAGAAAGGGAGTGTAGCTAGAGCACAGGGGCAGAGTGGTGATGGCTGGGAGTGTGGTAAGGGGGCTAGGAGAGGTGGGCTAGTGCCAAGGTCAGATCTTGGGATTTTTTAAATGTGAGGTGAAGAGTTTTAAGTGAGGAAATTATCAATCTAATTTATATTTTAAAAGTTTCCTCTGATTCATCAATAGCAGAATAGATAAATTGGCACATATTCATATAATAGAGTGTTTTAGGGCAGTAAGAATGAATCAATTTATTGTTGTACAACACATGACAGCGTGAAACAACATATCAACTCAAAATGTTGAGTGAAAAAAGCAAAATGCAAAAAAAGACACATTGCCTGATTCCATTTAAGTGAGTATTCTATTGATCTGAGTACTGGTTCCATGGAGACATTCAGTTTGCAAAATTTTATCAAGCATAGACTCATGATTTGTGCACTTTTATGTAGGTATATTAAACTTAAATAAAAGGTTAATAAAGGATGACTGGCTCTAGAAGAGAGAATACATTGTAGAAAAGAGTGGGAGAGGACCAGTTAGAAGGCTATTGAAATTGTCCAGGTGACAGATGATGGTGGTGGAAATGGGGAAAAGTAGATGGGTTCTGGATCTCATTTGAATTATCGTACAGTATTAAGAATTGGAAGGAAATACATGAAATTGGGGGTACTAGACCACTTTTGACCTTTAAACACAGTTTCATATGGTTCAACCTGCTAGAAATCCTATTAGAAATGGATTGTAAGAACTTCTTTGTTTTCTATTAAGTATGATAACTTTTGGTTTTATATGAGTATAATATCTTTTCTATGTGACATGAAGAATGAAATCTGATGATTTTACTTGAGACCAGATACTGAGTTTTAGCGAGCAGCTTCTATTCAAGTAACTATTATATATTACTTTCTCTATGATGAGTTCTGCCCATAGTTTTTTTTCTATTTTACCTATCCTAGGATTCATGAATCAAAACTAGGAAAGGTTCCTAATGTAACTGACTAATTAACATATAGGTAGTATGTTCTAGTTGGATATAGAGATTATGATAATAGTGACTGTCAAAAACCTGTAATGTGGGTTCCAGCCCTGTCCCTGATTGATGTAAAGTAGATGAAAAAGCTGATAGAACAGAACAAGTTCACAGAATTTCTGCCCTGTGGAGGAGACACTGGGCTGCTAATAGTCCTGACTTAATCCGCGAGCTTCAGCCCTTTGTCTCTGCTGTCATCCCCTGAGGGCCAGGTGTGGCCGAAATTTAGCAAAGCCAGCCGGTCAGCCTCTTTTTGGCTCACTCTCTCACCGCTTCCAAGCCGGGAGAGGGGCACAGACCAGCGGCACACCACGCCCTGTCCACACCCCTCGAGAAAGTGTTCAAGAATCTGGACTCCGTGGGGGAGAGACCTCCAAACCTCCAAACCTCAGGGTGAGAGTGGAGGGGAGTGCCGGGAGCTCCAACTTGCAAGTAGAGAATATATACAGTTTTGTACAGCTTTATGCCTGGCAGGAGAGTGCCATGGCACAGGAGGAAGGTGGGCCGGTTTTTAGAGGGTCTCTCCTGTGGGGTAGAGTGGGAGGACAGCTGGGGCGATTTACTCAGTTCCAGCCCTGTCCCTGATCGATGTAAAGTAGATGAAAAAGCTGACAGAACAGAACAAGTTTGCAGAATCTCTGCCCTGTGGAGGAGACGCTGGGCTGCTAAT
>CAUYON010021559.1:0-11622 GCA_963573935.1 Arctocebus calabarensis | reverse complement strand
TTTCCCTCATCTCTGCCATATCCTTTATATATTCTTCTCTTAATTGATTCTGTTTTTGGATTTCTTTTCCTGCTTTATCAGCATTTTCCTTCATTTCTTCCTTCATTTCCTTGTTTGTTTTCATCATCTGTATTCTAAATTCTCTTTCTGACATTTCTGACATTTCCTTATAAATGGAATCTTCTATAGTATCTACCTCACAGCCCCTAGGGGAGGTTGCTCTGGACTGGTTTTTCATGATGCCAGCAGTTTTCTCCTGGTTCTTCCTCATAATTTCTTTTATCTGTTTCCTTGTCCTAATTTTCCTTTCACTTCCTCCTGCTCTTTAAATTGCTGTGCTTCTGGACTGGGTTTCAATGAGTCCTTTTGGTACAGGACCAGAGGATGAGAAGATTGAAGAGCAAGAAAGGAAAAAAGAAAGGGAGAAAAAAAAAAAAAAGAAAGAAAGAAAGAAAAGAAAAGAAAAAGGAGGAAGGAGAAGGGGTGGGTAGAAGCAACTATTGACCAAAAGTAGAAAGGCACAGAAAGAGGCAGACAGAAGCAATATAGGTGTACAGTAGGGTACTTTTACCCAACCTTAAGAGCCCCCAACCTCTGGTGGTGCCTGGTTGGGTGATTAGGTCAGCAGCTCTTTGCCAGCCTGTTTGGACACAGTACCCCACCTCCACCAAGTAGAGAGGGAAGACAAAAATGCAATAAATCAAATCAAAACAAGCAAACCAAAACCTTTACAGGATAAGATTGGGGAAAGAAACAATTACTATGGGTAGAAACACTAGCAAAATTGAAGTCTAATTGTTGAAAAAGGCAACAATGAAAAATTATATTTAAACTAGAAAAATGAAGCAACAAAAAGAAGAAAAGAAAAATTTTTAAGGAAAATGTTCAAATTAAAAATAAAACAACAATAACAAAAACAAACAAACAAACAAACAACAACAACAAAAAACCCCACAAAACAAAACAAAACCAAGAAACAAAGCAGTATATATATCTTGCTGATATTGTCTGGGCAAGAGGTGATCTTCTGGGGTATGATATGTTAATCTCAATGTTGATACGGCTGAACAAATGGAGATTGGAGGCCTCTAATGATTTCTCAAACCCCGTAGGGTGGGGAGCTTAAATCTTCCTCAGCCTGTTTAGAAGACACTTTAAATTGCTAACTTGGGCTAAGCAAAAGCTTTCCCAGGAAAGCGCTTGTCACTGGGATCACTCCTTAAGTGGCTATCCACTTACCCAGTGTGCCAAAGCCGGTCTCACCCAATGCCCCTGAAGGATAAGGCTGCAAGGTCCCCGGCTTTAGGCTGCTCAGTCACTAGATTACTTGCTCCTGCCCGATGCTTGTTCTGGGACCCTGAAGGTGGAGCTTGCCAGGGCAGTTCTCTTATGATGGCTCCACACAGGCCACAACCAAACACTGGTAGCTCCGTCTAGCTTGGTGGCTCAGTCTGGAGCCCCAGACAACACTTAAAGACCCTCACACTCTTCCCCCAGTTCTCCCAAGGCAGTTCAACTGAGTGCCAAGTCCAAAAGAAACCCAAACAGCGCACAGGTAAGGCCTTTCCAGTTTGCAATCTCATTGCTGCTGTAGCCATAGCTGCCTGCAGCAGTAGACCTAATCAACACACGCAAGCACTTGCCAGATCTCCACTGCTTTTGCCTTCCTCAGGGGGTCCAGACGTCTCACTCTGTTTCCCTGTGTCTCCAAAGGGATGTTTCTGGGAAGATCTCGCCAGCCAGAGATGCCTGAATTCTTCTCTCCCCAGTCACACCATGCTGGTTGCAAGGGAGCTCTTACTCAGCCGCCATCTTGGCTCCTCCCTAAATGTCTACTGTCTATGTGTTTATTTAATGTCCCTTCTCACTAAAAGGAAAGCTTGCTGAGTTCAGGGACCAGTCTACCTTGCTGCGTGTCTGTCTTCTGTCTCAGTGTCCAACACAGTGCCGGACAGAGGAGCTTCTCAATGTGTGCATATTGGTTGTTGGGTGAGTGGGTCTCTCTCTTATTTTTGTTACCTATTGTATTCCCCATTCTCCTTTCTATCCATTTCCAATGCCATAGCTCATGTCTCAGGCTTCATGCTTTTAGATATCTGTTCTAATTAACTAAAAGCTCTTACCAAATTAAGATAATGCTTTTTTTAGGGCCAGTTGTATTTACTCTGGAATTAGACTTCCTATGTTGGAAGTTTAGTCAAAAGGGACTAGATTGAGAGACATCATAACTTGTTCAATGTCCTGCATAATGAGATCACCATTAATAGTCTTTTATGTTATTTATCCAAAAAGTCTTCCCCCCCCCTGCAGTTTTTGGCTGGGGCTGGGTTTGAACCCGCCACCTCCGGTATATGAGGCTGGCGCCCTACTCCTTTGAGGCACAGGCACTGTCCTCATCTAAAAAGTCTTATTGAGACTTTATAGTAAAAGATAGTGAGATAGGACATTGGCTGACTTTGAAGGTCTTCCATTGCATCAAAGCTTCAGCAAATGTGAATTTCCTGTTCCACTGGGTGTACAAGAAGAAGAAGATGCAGAATTTGGTAGCCACAAATCTAGAAAAAGCTCATGCAAGTGACTATAGTCCCAGTTACCTGGGAGGCTGATGCAAGAGAATCATTTGACCCCAAGAGTCTGATGTTGCTGTAGGCTATAATGTCACAGCACTTCACTAAGGGTGACAAAGCTCATGATGATAAAATTTAGTCTTGTGTAATATAAACCATTAAACCAAGCTGGAGTGATTCACAGCAACTGCAACACTTCACATGGTGATGAGACAGAAACATAATGTGCACAAAACCAAATAGAATTTCTAATTTCTAGTTTCTGTATTTTAAGATGCCCTCAATCTATTATCAAACCCTTTATCTTCACCTGTTCCTCTGAGTTGTTCAAACTCAAGCCTAATGACTAATGTCAATGTGATGTTATTTGTCATTATTCATTACAAGTTTTTACAAAGGAAACACTATCCAGCTTCGACTGAGAAAGACTTGAAGTTCATCTCTTCTTTTGCTTCAGTATGCTGAGCCTAAACTCAATTTCAATATGTAATACAGGGAGAATGCTCAGAATTGATAGAGGTTGGTTACAGAGAAGAATTAGCCAAGGTCCCTATGAACAAACATGTGATTTCTCAACCAATATCCTTTTAACAGCTTCTTTCTTCCATTTTATTAAAATAGCTTGAATATTTGAAATGCTTCTAGATTTTTTTTACCATCAGCATCCAATGCATAATTTCAACACATTGCAGAAGAAAATTTTATTAGGATGCTTTATCCAGTTACCATTGAGTATACAGTTATTTTTCCCCAATTGTGCATAAGAGAAAAAAGGCTACTTTAGTTTGCAGAATTCTTAGCACACAGATGGCTTGACAGTTCATTGAACAGGCCTAATAAAAACCAGTCTCTGTAACTTTAAATGCTACTTGCAATCTATTCCATTTGGCTTATCCCCATTGCCTATGCATGTAGAACCTTGTCCCTATTTTGCTTTAAACTTGATTTGATTAAAGAGAAGCTGCCTGTATTTTCTTTACCACAATCATTAAGAGCAAAGGCAAATAGCCTAGAAATATCCCTCACCTTTGACAGGAGAGAATAATAACACTGAGATCTGATCAATTCATAAAAGCTGGTGAAACAACATGCAACAGAAAAAAAAGAAGTGA
Source organism: Arctocebus calabarensis (assembly GCA_963573935.1). Lineage (NCBI taxonomy): Eukaryota > Metazoa > Chordata > Mammalia > Primates > Lorisidae > Arctocebus > Arctocebus calabarensis. The sequence continues at coordinate 7,943 of CAUYON010021559.1, read as the reverse complement.
GAAGAAGGAAAAATGTAAAACCTTTAATATTGTAATAGAACAGAAGATGAACTACGTTACCTTTGCACCCTGGCAATGATTTCTGCTGAGAAGGGCATTGCCTATCTTTTTATTTTTTTCCCCCTCAAGAAACAATTCTCCTGGAATGAGCGTTTTTTCCTTCCTCCTATTAAATGGAAAATCATTGCACTTTTGCAGTAATACTAAAAAACTAATAATAGAGTACATTCTATTTGTAAATATGTAATCCTTTTGGCAGACTTACAGGAACAAACCAGTAGCAATGTTTGGTCTGGTATTTATTTCTGCTTACAGGAACTCTCCCTAAGGTTAAGTTATTGATAACATTCAGTATATCTTATTAACATAGATGGTAAGACTTTTAAAGGATTTGAATCTTCTTTGCTTATAAGTAAAGGAAAGAACAAATCTTAATAAAGAAAAACTCTAATACTTATACTACTGTTTACTATGGTTTACTGTTTAAATACATGAGGTAGAAGATGAAGCTGAGTGCTTATTATCAACATTTTTCATGATCATTTTCTTTTTCTTTCACAAATAACAGTGTTATTTTTCATTGTGCTAACTCCTCTCCAGTTCTTAAATAAGAAAGATGAAAACTCTGCATCCACTTATTTCCATAATCCTTTCTCTTTATAAGTTCTATCAGTTAGCTGGCATAATAGTCTCACCATGTGATCAGATTCAATTTCAAATCTACTCAATATTTGTGTATTTCCCCTAAGTTCTTGAAAAATTATATAGCTGGATACATACTCATGTCTGTAGAGGGAAGTATAAAATATGACGTAAAAAGAACTAACTATAACTAACTATACTATTGTGTGCCTCTTTTCTAAGTAATTTTGCATATCTTTAAAAACTTTAATTTTTTAACTTCACATTTAGCTATTATATAGTTGTTTCTCACATATATTTTATTTTATTTGAAAAGAAGAATTCAGTATTTTTAAAGTGTGGTGGGGTACTTATTTCTTTCTTTCAAATGTTCTTACTTATGGCATATCTTCATCTTTACTATTTGTCTTGATTATTTATCTGTTTTTGCTTTTTTGTTTATTTATTTATTTATTTACCATCGGTAGTCTTCTTGGGTACTGCTATAAGAGTAAAGTAGTAGTTTTTATCCTCTTAAGTCTGTGAATTATAATTTTCCTCTAGGGAAGTTTATGTTTATTCATTCTTACAGTGATTGTTGTACTTAGCACTTTCACCCTTGCAATTTCCTTAATAATAAGTAACATTTATTTCTAAGATACTGCATAATGAGCACTCACTCTACTGTGTGGCAGACCCAACAGGAAGGGGATCGCATACTCTAAAGACATGAAAGAGTTCAATTAAAGGACTATTTACAAAAATATGGGCAGAATGCAGGCAAACCAGCAGAGGATGATGAGTTATCCCCGAGTGAGTTGACCGAGGGAAACTACTGCTCCACCTAAGTTAGAAGGAGCCAGAAGTGGGAGAGGTTAACAGAACTCACCAAAACTGTAGCTGTCGAAGGCAAGTGTGGCTAAGCAGCAGCCCGGCTTTCAGAAGACAATTGTAGCACTGCCCATCTGAGGCCAAGCAGAGATCTGGCCATGGGGAAAACATAGAGATCTTGCTCTTCCTCTCCCTGCTAGTCTCCTACAGGCGCCTTGCATTTGTCAAGCTTAATTGGAAGCCAGAGGAGAAGGCAGTTGACTGCTGCAGACAGAATACACAAGTCTGTTTCCCAAGCACCAAGGCAGGGGTGAGGGAAGAAGAGTGGAGTGCAAACCCATGGGTTCAAATGAAGACTACCCAGCACACAGTGAATCCTGTGGATAACTGATTTAATACCCATGAGCACCCTATCATATAGATAACTAATATAAAGTGTGGCACCTGATACAGTGATTTGCCTGTGGGTTGTACATATCAAGAGCAGCAAAGCCCACTTTTGAATCCGAAGAGTCTTTCCCCACAAACAGAACTTTGAATCACTAGGACGTGCTACCCAAGAAAGAGCTTTCTCATGGCTGTAAGGACAGAACCAAGACGCAGAACACAGCTCCCTCCTCCTGGAGGTATACTGCTCCTTTTTTTTCTCTAATGTTTTTGTATCCCTATAGTTCAATTTGAGAGCCATAACAGCCATGAACTAGGGTGATCTTGGACACTCACCTTTGGATACAGACCATCAATTAGTGGTTTTCCTCCTGATTAGAATATTTACATTTTCTGAAACAGTAAATTGTTTTAAAATATTTAATTCTGTCTTATTCTTAATCGTTTGCATCACTTAAAAGTCTATATGTAAAGCTTCCTATATTCTTGCTTAGGGAAAAGAACATCCTGAGTAGAGGTAAACTGTAATAAAAGTAAGATGTGTGCTGAAGATTTAGATATTTATCAAAAACATTTTGAAAACTGTTAATCACTTTTACATGGGAAATTGCATTTAAGTCTCATTTCTGCTACTCTGGAGTAGGCTAAAATTCTCCTACATCAGAAGCTTACTGGAAGGCATTTTTTAAAATAATTTTATTGAATCATAATTGTGTGCAGTGGTGCAATCATAGGGCACAATGTGCTTCTGATCGTACTGTTACAGATAGCCTTCATGGCATTTTCTTGATCACTATATAAAGACATTGATACTCTACCTTTAATAAGTTTCACCAGTACCCTGCTAAGATGCACCATAGGTGTGATCCCACTCATTGCCCGCCCTCCACCCATCCTCCCCCTCCCCCCCCTCCCCTCCCTTTCCCTTTTCCCTGTATTCTTGTGCTATAATTGGGTTTTATCCTTCATATGAAAGCTATAAATTAGATTCATATTAGGGCTGAGTACATTGGATACTTTTTCTTCCATTCTTGAGATACTTTGCTAAGAAGAATATGTTCCAGCTCCACTGGAAGGCATTTTTAAACTTACACTTTGTATCGGTCAAGATTTGTTTCTGTTGTGACTAACAGAAACTCAGGTCATATCAGCTTAATAAAGAAAGGGCATTATTGGCTCCTAGAGTTTGGAAAGACATTGGAGAATCAGCAGAATGAAGGGGTCCTTTGGGAGTTAGGGCCTGAAGGATTGCAATTGGAAACAGACACCATTCCAAGAAGGATTCCTGTTTCTGACTCCACTCATATTTCTCAATGTGTTGCTGTTATTTCCTTTCACTGGAGAAACATTTTTCGAATATAATGGGAAGGATGAGCCTTGGCAGCTTCATTTTAGCAACTCCAGGAGAAAGATGTTCTTTTCCTTAGAGTCTGTGTAAGAATCTCCAGGATAAACTCAGCTTGGTTCTTCTAGATCGAAAGGCCCACACCATCACCTAATTACTGTTCCCAGGCAGATGGAATATCATGATGCCATAGAACTGACTTCTTTGCCAACCTATATGATCAAAAGTGCTGTGTGACTTACCAGAACAATCAAGTCAGGGCAATGTGTTAGGCAGAGAAAAAAATAAATGGATTTGTTACTAGGTCCAGTAAAGCCAGCCAACAACTTAGTAGCTTCATGGAGAGTTTGTCTCCCTTTTTCTTTCATTTCTTCTTCCTCAGTCTTCCAAGATATGATATTTTAATTCAATTGATTATTTTCTTTTAAAATTCCATACATTTAAGATATATTTAAGAATCATTTTAAGATTTTATAATTAAGATTATTTAAGAATAATATTGTGTGTGTTACATCTCAATGAAGAACACGAAATTTTTTTTTTTACTTTTTATTTTTCCTTTTTCTTATTAAGTCATATATATATATAGACCATGAATACATTCATGCCTTTGTGGGATTCAATGTGTCGATTATTTGTACAAAATGGAGTGCTTAAATCCTACTAATTAACATAGCTTTCACCTCATTTACTTAATCACAGTGTCAAGACATTTGTGTTCTATACTTGATAGATGTGAGTTATACCAACACAAAAAAATATTTGACCATATATGTCCCATAGGGCATTCAAAACTTGCTTTTGTTGCATGATTCACATTATTTTTCTTCTCAAATGAAAGTAGGAAATTTATGGCAATATACTTCTTCTTTTTTCTTTTTTTGAGACAGTCTCACTCTGTTGCTCCAGGCTACAATGCATTGCCATAAGTGTGTTTCTCTTGTCACTTAGTTACTGCTATTATTTACAAACCATCTAACTAGGCCTGGTGATTGAGTTTTCAAATTAGTTATTGATAATCAAGGTGCAACCAAGCTAAATTCTTATCTGGAGGCTGGTCTGGAGAAGAAACTCTTTCTAAGCCTACTCTCAGGTCATTGGAAGAATTCATTTTCCTGAGGCTGGAGGATGGAGCAGCTTCTTGCTGATTGTTGACCATAGGCTATTTATAGCAACTAGAGGCCAATTGTAAATCTTTGTCATCTGACCCTCTCTGTAGCCCTCCTATAACATGGTGCTTACTTTTTCAAGGCCAGCAAGGGAGAAGATGGAGTCTAGCAAAACAGGTCCTAGACACTTATGTGATCACATAACTTTAGTCATCCTCCATTGCTTAGAAACAAGTCCAAGGTCCCACCCCTTCTCAGTGTAAGGGTATTTCACAAGGGCATGAATGCCAGAATGCAGGAATCATGAATATCATCTTAAAACCTGTCAAACACTATGTAAATAAATTCACTCTAGAAAGGTGCATGAAATAGTTTCACACATATTATATCCTTTAAAGGGCTAGAATCTGCAGTTTTCTGGGAGGTAAACCTTAGCCTTGAGTAATGAATAGATACTTGGATATAAATAGATACTCTTTATTTATTTCTTATAAGTTTTAGAGTACCATTAACCCTAGCTTAAGCAATAAAAATAAATTATGAACAGGAAACTGCCTATTTTATAGTATCCAGACTTCAGGCATAGTTTGAAATGGGGGATTGGGTAATGGGGGATTGTAGGAAAGCATGACAGAATTTGTCTCAATCTCTTGTTTTTGTTTCCCTATGAACTTCTGCTATATTCTTTTTTATAATTATAGGCCAATTTCTGTTTTTATGTTAGCTCACATGCAAGAAAATGGTTGAAGTGGAAGAAGGCATTTAAAGAAATGTCAATTGATGCAATTTGGGTTAAGAGCTCAACTTTGAATTATACTACAGAGGCAAGGGGAAAAATTATGTATCTGACTGTGCTTTCCTTAATCATGGTGTGGATGGAGGTGGGAAAAGGCAACAGTCTTCTTAGAAAAGTGGTAAATGATAGCATTGGAGTCCTCTCTGTAGTGTGTATTTAATGCCTGGGAAATTTATGTATCTATCTATCTATCTATCTTCTGTCTTCCTATCTTTCTGGCCACCAGACTATTATTTTTTTCATGAATCTGAGTCTTTAAGGTCCCAGATAACTGAAATTTCTTAACATTGTACTTTGCATATTGAAATGTTCAATGCTGAGTTTAACGTTTTCCTTTTTTCACTGACGTCAAGTCAGAATTTTATTCCCCTCAAAGACATTCAAGGCCGAAGTTCTTATGATTGGACCATGTGTGTTAGGATGGACCCCTGGTTTCTTTTCCAGCCTCATCTCTGGTTCTTTTTCCCCCACACTTTAACCACTCTAACCTTCATGCTGGACCTGGAAAGCATTAGCCAACTTCTGTTAGGACCTTTCTTTCTACTATATCTTGCCTTGGGAATAATTTATATTTGCATAGCTGAATAGATCTTCCCTAGCAGCTTCCCCACCCCTCCACTCCAATCAAATATGTTTTCTAACACATTACTTCTTAGGAGCACCATTACCACCATTTAAAAATTGTTATTGTCCCTCTGCCTTCATTTCCCTACTTTATTTTATCCATAGAATTCATCATCCACTGGCATACCAAATACTTTATTCTGCTCACCCATATGTTTAGCATCTATTTCAATATCTAAAATATAATCCCCTTGTAAGCAGGCATTTGTTTCAGTTTAATTCAATGTCATATTGCCAATGCCCAGAGCTCGACACATAGGAGCCTTTCAATGTATATGTATTTATGTATATTTTTATTGCAATAACTGACTATTTAAGGCCACCAACAATTCTTAAATTATTTTATTTAGTTTGATGCTATGGGAAAATTCCTTTGGGTGTTTCTTTTCAGCCAGGTATATGCCATGAGGAAATACAAGATGTTGGTAAAAGAAAAGGAGAATGCATGAACTGTGTTATGATATAGTTCTATGGCCTCTGAAATGCTTCATTTTACAAGCTCTTTATTTATGTACACTTTATAATCTACTTTAGTGACTCTTGTTTTTTGGTCATTGAGAGCTGTGCTCTTTACTTTATTTCTGCAGCTTTTTAAAATTTAAACATTGAGTAGAATATTCATATAACTAGCACATAAAAAGAGTGTTGTCAATGTCAAAATTGCATGCAATAAAAATGATGATAAAATAGCAGCCTTTTGGTTATGCAACCAACATTATCCCTCATTTTATTAGCCCCAGAAGAATTCTGAGAATTGGATTTATATTTTCTAATTTTTATCAGTTTTCCTTTTTCATTACTCTGAGCATGGACAATCAAAATAAGGCATTCATTATGTCTATCTGCTGTGTTCGCATTTCTGTCCAGGCAATAAAGAGAGGAGATGCCTATATATACAACTCAGATAGAGGAAAAAAAACTGTGCTTAATATTTGAGGCCTTTGCAGTGTTAGCTGAAGTCATGGCCTTTCTCATTCACCAGGCTGTTTGGGGCAAATTCAATCCTTTGATTAGACACTATAATGTAGAAGAGGTTGGCTGACTATGACAAATGCTTTCAGGAGAATAAGGAGACCATAAGCTGATGTAAATGCATTCACTTATTTTCAATTACTTTAAACACAGGCTATGTGCCATTTCACAGCTTCTTGGTCTTACCGGAGCTGCACTTCACTAAAGGCCACAGTGATGGTGACGCACCCTGAATGGACACTGACCAGTTTCACCCAGGCCCTGCCTGACAGTGCTCTGACTCACGCCTGTGCCTCACATATGTCTCACCTCCTACCCAGAGTCTTCTGTGTTGACACAGGGCCATTGATTGCCATTGACTGTACTTGGTGGTCACATTAGTGAAACCTGATTCCAACCTTTTTTTCTTTTTTCTGTACCCTGCTCCCTTGGATACCATTCCTGAAAAAGCAGTGGCTTATATAGCTTTACATTATATCCTGCTTTGTAAGGACAGGAAGATTAAGACAGTAGGTATTAGGGATAGCTCCAGAAAGGAGATGAAAATTTGAAACTGGCATGATGACAATAAGATTATTCTTGGTGACAATTGGGGTGGTTATAACCACTGAAGCATTCAATTGTGAAAAATAAGACTAAAGTGGAGGCCGAGATGAGGCATTGGTTGTGCAGTAACTGAGGGGTTAAATGGTGTAGGAGAAATGCTAAGTATAAGAAATGTAAATTTGGTCTTTATTGGAAAAGTTGAAATGGGAACATTATAGGGTCAGGGTAGCTGAAACCACATTGCAAAGCTGAGGAGTCTCTGGGACAGCTGTTAAGGAGACGTATCCTCTAAAGCCATAACACAGACTGCACTGACAGTCAGGCTCACCATCAAGATGAGCCCTCCCTATGGGAGGAATGCATCCACTTGTTCCCAATAGCAAGTCAATTACATTGTATCCCTTCCACCTAGGAAATGAAAGAATCCCTTCTTAAAATAATTGGTACCTCCTACAGATACAGATTTTTCTGTGCTACCTATGGTGCTTCCACCATCAACACTTAAAGACTTTAAAAATGTATGCCATGAAATACTATTCAGCCCTAAAAAACATGGAAACTTTGCATCTTCTTTTTTTTTTTTTTTTGAGACAGAGCCTCAAGCTGTCACCCTGGATAGAGTGCTGTGGCATCACAGCTCACAGCAACCTCCAATTCCTGGGCTTAAGCGAGTCTCTTGCCTCCACCTCCTAAGTTGCTGAGACTATAGGCG
>CAUYON010021558.1:0-68668 GCA_963573935.1 Arctocebus calabarensis | reverse complement strand
TCAAACAAATTATACACCATGACCAAGTGGATTTTATCCCATGATCTCAAGGCTGGTTCAGTATATGTAAATCTATAAATATAATTCAGCACATAAACAAATTAAAAAACAAAGACCATATGATTCTCTCAATTGATGCAGAAAAAAACCTTTGATAATATCCAGCAGCCCTTCATGATCAGAACACTTAAGATAATTGGGATAGAAGGGACATTTTTTAAACTGATAGAGGCCATCTATAGCAAACCCACAGCTAATATCGTATTGAATGGAGTTAAATTGAAATCATTTCCACTCAGGTTAGGAACCAGGCAAGGTTGCCTATTGACTCCACTGCTCTTTAACATTGTAATGGAAGTTTTTGTCATTGCAATTAGGGAAGAAAAGGCGATCAAGGGAATCCATATAGGGTCAGAAGAGATTAAACTTTCACTCTTTGCAGATGATATGATTGTATAGCTGTAAAACACCAGGGATTCTACTACAAAACTTCTAGAAGTGATCAAGGAATACAGCATTGTGTCATGTTGCAAAATCAACACTCATAAATCTGTAGCCTTTATATATACTAACAATAGCCAAGCTGAAAAAACAGTCAAGGATTCTATTCCATTCACAGTAGTGCCAAAGAAGATGAAATATTTGGGACTTTACTTAACAAAGGACATGAAAGATCTGTATAAAGAGAACTATGAAACTCTAAGAAAAGAAATAGCTGGAAATGTTAACAAATGGAAAAACATACCATGGTCATGGCTGAGAAGAATCAACATTGTCAAAATGTCCATACTACTCAAAGCAATATACATTTTTAATGCAATCCCTATTAAAGCACCATTGGCATACTTTAAAGATCTTGAAAAAAATAATACAACATTTTATATGGAATCAGAAAAAACCTTGAATAGCCAAGACATTACTCAGAAATAAAAACAAAGCAGGAGGAATTATGCTACCAGACCTTAGACTATACTACAAATTGATAGTGATCAAAACAGCATGGTACTGGCACAAAAACAGAGAGGTAGATGTATGGAACAGAATAGAGAACCAAGAGATGAACCCAGCTATCTACCATTATTTGATCTTTGACAAGTCAATTAAAAACATTCAGTGGGGAAAAGACTCCCTATTTAACAAATGGTGCTGGGTGAACTGGCTGGTGACCTGCAGAAGACTGAAACTAGACCCACACCTTCATGGTTAACTAAGATAGACTCTCACTGGATTAAAGATTTAAACTTAAGACATGAAACTATAAAAATGCTAGAAGAAAGTACAAGGAAAACTCTTGAAGGAGTTGGCCTGGGTGAATATTTTATGAAGAGGACTCCTAGGGCAATTGAAGCAGCATCAAAAATACACTATTGGGACCTGATCAAACTAAAAAAGCTTCTGCACAGCCAAGAACACAGTAAGTAAAGCAGGCAGACAGCCCTCAGAATGGGAGAAAATATTTGCAGGTTATGCCTCCAAAAAAGGTTTAATACCAGAGTCCACAGAGAACTCAAATGTATTAGCAAGAAAAGAACAAGTGATCCCATCTCAGGGTGGGCAAGGGATCTGAAAAGAAACTTCTCTGAAGAAGACAGGTGGATGGCCTACAGACACGTGAAAAAAGACTCATCATCCTTAGTCATCAGCAAAATGCAAATCAAAACTACTTTGAGATATCATCTAACTCCAGTAGGATTAGCCCACATAACAAAATCCCCAAACCAGAGATGTTGGCATGGATGTGAAGCATAAGGAACATTTCTACACTGCTGGTGGGAATACAAACTAATACGTTCTTTTTGGAGAGATGTTTGGATAATACTTAGAGATCTAAAAAATAGACCTGTCATTAGATCCTATAATTCCTCTACTAGGTATATATGCAGAAGATCAAAAATCACATTATCACAAAGATATTTGTATCAGAATGTTTATTGCAGCACAATTCATAATTGCTAAGTCCTGGAAGAAACCCAAGTGCCCATTAACCCGCGAATGGATTAATACATTTTGTATATGTACACCATGGAATATTATGCAGCCTTAAGGAAAGATGGAGACTTTACCTCTTTCATTTTACAAGGATAGAGTTGGAACACATTTCTCTTAGCAAAGTATCTCAAGAATGGAAGAAAAAGTATCAAATGTACTCAGCCCTACTATGAAACTAATCTATAGCTTCCATATGAAGGCTATAAACCAATTATAGTACAAGAATATGAGGAAAGGGGCAAGGGAGGGTAGAGGGGAAAATGGATAGAGGGAGGGTAATTGGTGGAGCTACACCTATGGTGCATCTTAGAAGGGTACAGGTGAAACTTACTAAATGCAGAATATAAATGTCTTAACACAATAACTAAGAAAATGCTTTGAAGGCTATGTTAACCAGTTTGATGAAAATATTTCAGATTGTATATGAAACCAGCACATTGTACCCCATGATCACATTAATGTACATAGCTAAGATTTAATAAAAAAAAACAGAAGTGAGAGAAACCAGTGGAGTTAGTTTTTGTAGCTTTCCCACCATTTTAATAAGTATGATATACTTAAATTCATATGAGGTATAAAATATGAATTGAGTAATTGTGTTGTTTTGCATATGAGTTAAGAGCTCATGTTTGCATTCAAAACAGGCATTATACACTGCAGCAATGAATGATAACATTAATGATAATAATTTAAAATTTTACTTTTTTGGCTCAGCGCCTGTGGCTCAAGTGGCTAAGGCACCAGCCATGTACCCCTGAGCTGGGGGGTTCGAATCCAGCCTGGGCCCGCCAAACAACAATGATGGCTGCAACCAAAAAATGGCCGGCGTTGTGGTGGGCGCCTGTAGTCCCAGCTACTTGGGAGGTGGAGGCAGGAGACTCACTTGAGCCCAGGAGTTGGAGGTTGCTGTGAGCTGTAATGTCACGGCACTCTACCCAGGGTGACAGCTTGAGGCTCTGTCTTGGAAAAAAAATAAAATAAAATAAAATTTTACTTTTTCTTTGCTTTGGATCGCTTAAAAAATCAAAAATGAAAATCCCAAATCCTAGAAAAAACACAACAACAAATTCACTGTAACAAGTCAGAGGGAGACCACAGAAAATGGGGAAAAAAATATTAGTTGCACTTTCCGCCTGCTTTTTGAATTAGAGGAACTACCTTCTCATTTTTCAATGGATTCTGAAATTTTTAGTACATGGTTATTCCTACAACGGACTTGTATTAGTGTTCTAGGGCTGCCATAAAACAAAACAAAATAAAACACAGGTTCGGTGGCTCGATCAATAGAAATTTATTTTTTCACAGTTCTGGAGGCTGGCAGGGTTAGTTGTCTCTGAGACCTCTCTCTTTTGCTTGTAGATGGTCAGATTCTTGCTGCCTCTCAACGTGGTCATTCTTGTGTATATGTAAACCCCTGATGTGTCTTTGTGTGTCCACATTTCTACTTTTTTAAGGACACCCATTGGGTTGGATTGGAGCCCAGCCATAGAAGTTCGTTTAAACTTAATTATCTCTTTAAAAACCTTATCTTCAAATGCAGTCACATCTTTGTGAATGAAGAACTGGGGCCTCAACATATGCATTTTAGCAGGGGGACACACCTCAGGCCACAGTAGTGCTTTTCAATAGCAAGAACAAATATATTCCATTTTTATTTTTCTTTATATCAGATTAGGTTGGGCTTTTTTTTTTTTTTGTCACTTAGAACATGAATATGCCTGATTGAGAACTTCCCAGGGTAAACCTCAGCATCTATTCCTTGACATTTTGCTACTCATGGAAAGAATATTTTTGACACTCTTGGGAATGAGGGTGAAGTGACAGCTAAAGTTGTCCTGAAAGGTAACCAGATGCTTCTGAAAATATATCTTCACACTTTATCCATGAAACTCAGAAGGTATTAGTGGAGATCAGGTATCAACCCCTTTATTTTCCCAGATGATAGAATGAGAGACTTGGAGAAGTCCAAGTCCATGTAGCTCAGGAAGCAAATGCTAAAACCGATAGCCCCACATGGTTACATCAGGACTCTTTCCAGTCCTCCTTATGCACCTTACCTCCATTTACTACAGTACAAAGAAGAAGGGCATAATTTTCATCCCCCAAGTTGGTTCATCGTTTTCATAAAACCTCACATCTCAAGCCGTCCTTGTGTCTTTTTTAAACAGAAGATCATTTGTGTGAAATATGCATCAGTATACCAAGTTCCCTGCTAAGTCCAAACTAGTGAAATAAGTGCTGTGAAAGAATGTTTTCTCGTTTAAAAAACTTAAAAAAAAATAAAAGTAATGCAAATAAATGCATTTCTCATTCAGGAAAAATCACAAACGCTGCAATCTAAACTGAGATCTTTGTAGATGTGACTTCAATTACAACATGTACGAGGTAATCAATAATTATAGAAGGCAACTTCTCTAAGGCAGTAATAGGCCTCAGAACTAGGATTGGGATTTGAAATTTAGAACACTCTCTGCCATTCCCTAGAGTTAATTCCACATGCAGGGCATAAACTTTTGGTCTCAAGAACTAACAAGGAGCCGAAATAACACTATTTTACTCGCACAGTTTTCTAAAGAGGAGTCACGTACAGGGTGGCTGGATATTTTTTATTTATTGAATGTTCTCAGCATTTCTCATTGGTGTCTCTTAGCAGCAGAACTAAGATCAATAGGAAGGCATAAAGTTGCAAGATGGGAATGAAAAATGAGATTAAGAGTAATGCTTGTAAAAATGCAAAGATACCTGCTTGGAAAACAGTGGGGGAAGACAGAGCCTGCCTGCCCCAGCTCTCTTATGCTCTTCTTGCTTCTTGCACGACGCTAGCAAATTCTTTAGCCCTTTGGAAGAGGCTCTTTACAAAGTGTGACGAAATAGAAGGCATTGTGGGCAGAAACAATGACAGAGAGCGTGACACTTCAAGGGAAATGACTGTTCACTCAGACATGAGATATTTGCCACTGCCCTGCATACACACAACTAATGTGGCTGTTTTTTTTGTAATTGTTTGTTCTTTTCCCATAAATATACTATTAAATCCAAACGAATGTTTTCATTCAAAATACTTACCATGACAATGGATGTCTTGCAACATGCTGGCCATTGCTTAAAACACCTTTGGGATTGCTTTTATTCTTTTAATACATTTAGAGCTAATGAATATTTGTCCATTGAGTTTTGGGAATGGCCAGAAGCCTGCAGGTGCCAAGTTTGGTAGACGAAGCCACGATTTCAGTGGACTCTTTCTTCCTCCTTTCCTCCCTTCATTCCATAATTGGTAATAAAAAATGGAGACTCAATAAAAATCATGGAGTTGATTTTCTAAGATGGTTTATAAAATAATGCTGAAGGCTTAAGAAAGAGTTTGAACAATGACAGCATCGTAAATAGAGCCTCCCAAACCGGATATTCTGAAGGCTCCAATATTCAAGTACACTTGATATGTTTGTAAAACACACAACACACACACACAGAACTTGTGTACAGGGGGCAGTATTTTCAAGTATCTTTTTTTGTTGTATAAAATGTAACTTTATTTTATATAATTCATCTAAAGTTATATTCAGAGCTCTGTTACTCCATGCTTATAAACCATACAAGTCAATTCTGAGTTTTCTTCATTTCTGGAGCTAAACCCTATTGAATCATAATTTCTCCTTTTTTCCCAGGGCTAACTTAAACTGTGAGGTTTGCACAGCCTCACGGTCACAATGAACAGGAGAGATGGGTTCTAGTCCTGTGCTGGGCTCCACGGAGACGGCCGTTCTCCCATTTGGCCCTGACACCTGGCCCTGCGTCAAAACTGCACGTCGGTTTGGGGGACACTTGTTCTCTCTCTCTCTTACTCCCACTTTTCTCTCTCTTTGAGAGCTAAGTTCTGTGTCATAAAAATGGGGGGTGGAGGGAAGGGTCAAAGTGTTGCCCACTTTTTAGAGGTGCTGGAGACTTGGGGACATCGCGGACCCTCTGTCCCAGGCATCACATGAAGCCATCTGCTGCCTTGCTTTAGTGATGCAGACAAAACCAGCAGGAACTCTAAAGGTGTGCCTGGCACGCGACAAATCTCGCTGAATATTTATTTATTGGTTGGCTGACTGGGCGAATGCCGTGACTGGTTCCCAGTGTTCCAGAAAGGAGGAAGGGCATATGTTTTCTCTTCTGGGTTCTCTACATTATACAAGGATTCTATTCTCTTCCCCACTGTCTTTGAAACTAATCCTGGATAAGAGTAGAGAGGAGAGGGTAAGGCCCCTTTTAAGAGACCCTGCAAGAATAATTCTAGATTTCTGAGTGACTTCCGGTATTCATTTGAGGAGGCTACCACTAGTTTGTTTGGTTAAGTTATACTCTTTCAGGTGTCAGCTGAAACCTACTCTTTTATTCCTCCTTAGACTATGTGCTCCACGAGGAATCTTTTCTGTCCCCATCGTCTTTGTATTATGAGGTAGCAAACTTGACAAATCAGGTAGCCAAAACTTATCTTTGAAGTAATTAATGTGAATATTAATAATTGAACTACTTGAGCCAGACTATTGTGACATCTTTGCGTGTTGCTGGTGTTTTCTAGATTTTGCTAGTTTAGTGATCTCAGAAGACTGGAAATATTATTGCATGACAGCCTGCTTCTTCCTGCAGATGACAGGATAGAGGAAGAGGTTACAATTCCAAGTAAAAATCCCTTATACAGTCCAAAACTTAAGGAGATGATCTGGTTTTAAAATATCTTTTATCTAACTTTTCAGATAGTTGCTTAAAATTTTTTTCCTGACATATTAAAGGTCCTATTAATATGCTTTGGGACAACTTGAAATCGAACAAAGTCAGTAATCATATGTAAATTTTTGGCTGTATAACCAATAATCCATTTCTTATAGTTCAGATTCCTCAGTGACCATAAATGACTTTGAAAGGAGGAGTACTCCTTACCAGCTAGTACAGAGAAATCTCTAATGGATACTTTGCACAGTGAAGATTAGGAATGGCTGGTAAATCTTTAATGGACAATTGGCTCCATTCTTCATGGGTTTATGAGAACAGCTGCACCAAACTTACTAAATGGAAATGTTCTGCATTCTGCTGAGAAGGGACAACTTTTCTTTTCTCTACCTCCCTTTCCATTCCTTCCTTCCTTCTTGCATCCCTTGCCTTTCCTTCTTTCTTTTTATCTTCCCTATTATATTTCTAGCCACCGTGTCTTTAACCGAGTTAATCACGTTGATTTGAACAGAAACGATTACACTAATTATTGGCACATGTGGGGGTGAGAAAAGTGCTTATTTCCAGCTGCTTAAAACTTGTTCATCTACGATTCGGCTATACATAGGAACTAAATATTTATGGGATAAATAATAAAATCCCAGGAAGATATTAATAGTCTGAGAGTTCCTCTGGATACAGGCTTTCCTTTCATCTGATATCAAAGAGTTATTTGGGGTCATCATAGTGTGACATCATAGTCAACACGAAGCCTGAGAGTTAGAAGACATTGGTTTCTTTATATTAGATCCAGGGCTGATAATTTAACTATAGATTTGAAATCTCGGGCAAACATAAATTCAGCATGTTTTTGTATTTTCTTCCCTTTCCCTTAATTTTGACAGCAGATTTTACAAATATTAGCTGAGAAAGTTGAACTACCAAGAACGAAGACTTTTTCAAGCACCTATTTGCCTATATCACTAACATAATGATAGCATTTGTAGCATGTTTATAAAGCTTTTATTATGAGATGTTAAAACATACACAAAAGTAACAAGAGTGGCATAATGAACTTTTAGGTGCCCTAATCATAACTGCAATATTTATTAACTTACACCCTACACCTTCACCTACTTCCCTTTATTCTAAGATATTTTGAAGTAAATACTAGGAAATAAGGGTACTCTAGTGAAAAAGACATTTCTGATGAGGTAAGATGAGAGATCTCAGGGAAACGTGCCATTAAGTAAACTAATGTGAGAATCCATTTACCATTTATCATGAATTAGAAGAGAAAGTTTGTAAGAGAGAATCCCTTTGACTTTTTCCACCTGATCATTGAGCCAGTGAACTTGACAGCCGGTTCTGCATTCAAGTTCAAGCTTTTTTGCAGCTTCCATCTTCTCTTGTGTGTTGCATATGGCAATCTGGGCTCGCCGGCTGGGATGCGGCTCCCACTTCGAGAGTCATGATAAAGTTTCTAGCACTCACTGCTGTTGTGGGAAGCAGACTGTTGTTAAAGTGCTGTTATTAATGAGAATTACTGCTGGACAGCTTGAACTTGAGGATAATTTATTCTCTGTGAACTTGTAATTGCAGGAATGGTTCATTCACTGCCACGTTTCTCCATCTCATTTGTTCCTGTCTTTCAGGCCCGGTTAGCCGCAATCAAACAAGCCAGGACTGCACGGGCTGCACACGAAACAAGTCTGCATTTTTGGAGGCACTTTAGTTACACAGGTTTAACTTGGTGTGTAAGAGAGGCTTGGGAAAATGGTAAAAAGCAGTCTGGCTGCTCATAGGGGCCATAATCAACTCGTAGGAATGAAGGCACCCACTATAAGCTAGGCATGGTGCTAAAATGGGATATCGCCACTTCCAGATGGCCACCCACTCTACTTGCTTTTGAAGTTCATGCTTCCCCTCTGACATTTCTGATAGAGAGCTTTGCCCTGTATTTTAAAATTCAGCAGCCCACCCCCAACCTTCTTCTTGTTTTCCTTCCGAGTAAATGAAAACTGTCCATGATGACGTGTACCTTTCTCACTAATGTCTTTAAAGTTAAGGAGGCTACCCCTGACTTTTGCCAACTCTCTGCCTTCCCTTGATGCTATTTCTCTCCATCTGTTATTCCTGGTAGAACCATTGCCTTGTTCTTTGCATAAATGTCATCAAGTGAGCTCCTGACTTGCTGCTAGTGTGGTAATAGACACGTGTCAGAAACTATTGACTCATTGCTGTATTTATATGAGATTTGGTCACTTGTTAGGGAACAACTGATTCCCACCAGGAAATGGACACATATAAGACAACTGATTCCCACCAGGAAATGGATTCAGACTTGTCTGTGATGGATGATAGATTAGGGTTTGGGTGCTGTTATTATTTAATAGTAAAGTTTTTGTGTGGACTAAGGACGGCACATCACCTGGGGAAATGATTCTTGTGGTCAAGAAGCATTTATTGTCCTGTCAATGTCAGATTTTGCAATCAGAAAGAGGGGTGGGAGACAGAGAGGGCGAGGGAGTCTAGTCATCACTATCTCTTTTATTATCTCTGATAATTTTACACTCACTGGAGAATAGAACTGGAGACACCCAAGGAAATATAAGGAATGTCTATGTAAAATGTTAAGGAAACAGACAGCATAGTTGACCTCTGGATCTAACTTGGCCCATCTTGATCTAACTATGACTACTTCATATGAGACACAGATGACTCCCTTTTATGATTTGGGAAACTCTGCAAAAGTACCCCTATGACAATTTTTAAATAGATATTATGTGGCACTGCCACAGAGCCTGAACTTGCCCTGAGAGCCGTGCCTTTGGGCCCCTTCCCTCACTTCTTCACTGTTGACACCACTAACAAACTCCTTTCCTTGCCTTATTATCACAATTCCCACTTCAGATTGCCCATCCATCTGTCATCTCTAAGCTTCCTGGTTGTTGCTGGTAAAATACTTGCTCTTTTCATAATATCTGTCGACTTTCACATGGAAAGGAGGAGATAGTAATTGTTCGTGAAAAGGGGAGGGAGCACACGATGTAGGGGAGTTGAGAATCAATGTTGTTTCAATCCAATAATTATTGATGGAAGAAGTCCTATTCTTGTGTGTTGAGATAGAACAAGACTGAAGTCTTTTGGGCTGAGGAGTTCCCTTAAGAATAAAGACAAACCTACCATAGATAAAGCTATACTGAGAGGCAATTCCATAGAGAGGGATGACCCCAGATTTTGCAGCCAGTCTCCCTGGACTCAAATCTTGACTCTGACTATGCTGCCTATGTAATTTTTGGAAAGTTTTTAACTTTATCCTTTGTCTTTCTTATCCGTAAAATGAAGCTAATCATAGTTTGACGTCATTAAATCTGAAATGTTCGATTTTGAATAAAAAGTTTATTTTATTATATCTCAAACAAGAAGCAGTACAATTTAAAAAAGTATATGCCTAGACTATCAACACAGTTTTGCCGTCTTCACAGTAGCATATGCATACCAGGAGGAAAGAATCTTGGCAACAGGTGCTGATGAAATTGTGGAAGGTGCTTTCCACAGCTTGTTGAGAATTGAGTATTTTTCCTTCAAGGAATGTCCAAAGCCTGAAAGAAGTGATGGTCAGTTGATGCAAGGTCTGGCGAATACAGTGGATGACAGTTTACAAGTTCAGCTTCTGGAAAATGAAGTCAAGCATTGTGTTGCAAGAGGATTGGTCTGTCTTTATTAACCAGTCTAGACTGCTCAATCACAGCATCCTCATCATTTTGTTCCAATGGATGCAGTAGACATCTGCTCTAATCGATTGACCAGGTTTCATGAAGCTCTGTAGTGGATAATACCAGAGCTGGGCTACCAAATAGACACTTTTTACTTTTTGTAGTGAATATGCAGTTTCAGATTGTGTTTGGGCACTCTATACAGGCATTGTGCCAAATGCTTGCAATCATCAAAAAGAATCAATTTTTATCATATGTAATAATATGATGTAGAAATGCTTCAACTTTATGTCCTGACAACAAAGAAAGGCAAGCTTGGAGATGATTTCTCTTCAGACACTTGTTTAATTCATGTGGAACCCATCTATCCAGAATCTTTACCTTGCCCATTTGTTTCAAATGGTCGAATATTCTTGCAAGGGTACCATCAACTCTTCCTGCTAATTCATGTTTAGGTTGAGATGGATTTGCTTCCACTACAGCTTTCAGCGCATCATTATCCACCTTGGTCTCAGGTTTTTTGAGATTAAAATCACTAGAATGGAACTTCTCAAACCATTGACATATTGTGCATTCATTAGCCACATCTTTCCCAAACACTTTGATGATATTTTGAGCTGCATGCACAGCATTGGTTATACAATGGAACTGAGATCAAAAATAACACAAATTTTTGACTTATCCATGGTTTTACAAAAATTGCTCTGAAAAAAATTTTTTAATAGAATCATAAGCCAAAATGTGTTTGAAAGGATGAGGATATAGCTTCATGATAAAAATAAAACAAGAATTGTTAAAGTGAAATGTTGGCGATATCAAAAGTCAAACTTAGTACTTAAGGAGATTAGATATTTCATACTTAATAACCTCTTACTTAACTCAGAGGGTTATTGTGATGATGAAATGGGCTAACATACCAAAAAAACGTAGACCAATGTCTTGTACTTACCAAGTATTACAGGAGTCTTCACAACTATTAATAATAGTTGGGATCAATTTATTTTTCTCAAATAGTTTTTCTTTTGTAAGGTACTTTGGAATCGATTGTAGTACCTTCAGGCTGATTTGGTGCAAGGACAGGATAGCTCCAGAAGGAGAGCTGAGCGAGCCAGAAGAAATGTTAGAAAGGTGCTAGTTTCTGTTAATCCTCTGGTCAAAGTTTCTAACCCTGACATAATCTTGACTCTGACTCTTATTCCCTTTTGGATGATGTAGAGATGGTTTTGCCTAAGTGGTTGATGATGATCTAGTCTTGGTGACATAAGAGTGTTGTTTGTAGAAGAAACTGACACCTTAGAGACAGGCAGACCAAACTGGGAGCTCTATCCATGCCACCTAGTCTGTGGCTCTTGATAAGTTACTTAATGTCTGAAGAGCTATCATTCCCCATGTACAAAATGGGCGTGTTAAAGTGTACCTACTTCTCAGCATGGTAGTGCTAATCAGATGTGATGAAATGTGTGACAGCAACTTGTAAACTCTTATTACTATTAGTGGCTCTTTTAATTTCCCTGCTCTCTACAAGCAGACCTGAATTTTAGCAGCAACCGTGTGCTGTCATTGCTTGGCTGCTGATTTTACTGGGGGGCTTTACTCATAAACCTGTGACCTGTAACTGTATGCTTGCAGTGGAGATGGTAGATGCCCAAATGCTAGTCTGATTCATGGCAACAGGGTGGAAGCTTTGTTTTCATAAAAGAAGGGATCCTGGCAGTTTTCAAAAGGGATTCTGTTCTCTCCTTCAAATTGCAAATCACAAAATTTTAATAGGAAACTTTTTGGAATCACAGCTGTTATTTGGTGATGTCATTATTCTGATAGTCGATAAAACACCTTCAGAGACCATGAAAATTAGAGGTGGGCTAGGATGAAATGAAGGCTGTTAATATAAATCAAGACAGGCTGAAGGGGATATGCGCGATAAGGGATTCAGCTGAGAAAAGAAAAAACAAGGAGAACTACCCGAGGAGCTTGGAAAAACTACCCCAGGAGCAGATCGCTAAGTGTTATTGTGTGCTATTTAAAAAAAAAGTCACTCTGGCCAGAAGCTGTGGCATGCGCCTGTAATCCTAGAACTCCAGGAGGCTGAGACCTGAGGATCACTTGAGCTTAGGAGTTTGAGACCAGCCTGAGCGAGAATGAGACTTGTCTCTACTAAAAATAAACAGTTAGCTGGCTGTTGTGGTGGGTGCCTATAGTCCCAACCTGGGAGGCTGAGGCAGGAGAACTGTTTGAACCCAGAAGTCTAAGGTTGCTCTGAGCTATGATGACAGTGATGTCACTGCACTTACTGGGGTTACACCGTGAGATTCTGTCTCAAAAATAAAAAAATAAAAACTAAAATAGTCACTCTGAAAACATGTTCACTTTTATAAACTTACGTAGTAAAAATCTGGCTTTCTTAATTTTGTGTATCAGCTCTATGTACTGACTTTTGGCTACACTAAGTTGAAGAGTTACAAGAAAATAAATAAAGAAAAAAGAAACAGCACTGTCAGTTGCAGACAGAATCGGATGGGTTCCAACCTGTGTTCTGTGGGTCACAGAAAACATTTTCAAACACCCTGCCTTTCAGGTGTTGATTGTGGATGGAAACAGCACAGAAGGTGCTTCTCAGGGAAGACTCCACTTTTCCAACTTTTCCCCACCAGTAGAAAAAATGTAGCCCCAATGAGTGGCTGGGTACAGACCCTTGGCACCAAGTGGCTGGAGTAAATGGAAGACCGCAGGGACGCGGAACTTTGCCTGCCACTGAGCGGATTACCAGAGAAATACAGTGAAGAACTCAGCAGGCTTCTGCAAACAACGCATCCCTTTAAGTTAATTGGTGTTATATAGAAGCTGAAATGCTCCGCTTATTTACAAAGCTACAGATTTATGTAAAGCAAAACCAATTACACTTAATGCCTAAACTATTCCAGGTGCTCAGTGATAATGTTGCTAGGCGCTAGAGAAGAAACTGCTGTGTGAATGCATCTTGTTCCGAATGGAAGCCTGTGTCGTTGCTGCAATTTAGCTAATCACGAGTGTCAACGCCAGTGTGAGAATTCTACGCTCCTTTGGTGTTTGCTTTGGGTCAACTTTATAATTCCGCAGATCTTTCATCTCTAAGGACAAGTGAAAAAAGCATAATGAGCACCTTTTGCTATTACGATGTAGAAATTAGCCAGATGAAGGCAAATTGGGGGTGGGGGAGAAGAAAATAAAGCAGGCCCTCTTTCTAACAGTGAGAGAGACTGTTAGAGCTTCCCACCTTGTTCTGAGGTGAGGTGTTTCAAGGTTTCTTGATCTTTTGGGTGTTCATTAAACCCAAATTGCAAACTTGGCATTTGACCTTTGCATTGAGAAAAGCTTCTCAGGCATATCGGGGGTCTGCCTCTCTGTTTTTCCTGGGAACAAATGCCAAACAAAGGAGGATTTCAAAAAGTTGCAGGCGAAGAATTGATGCTGGTAAGTGCCAGTCTTTTCATTTGTCCTCAAACGAAAAATAGTTTGAGTAAGAGAAACACCTGGCGCTTTACAGCTGCTCTTTTGCAATTAAAGATGCATATTGTACTTAATCAAATTGAATAAATCTTTTATTCTAGAGAGCTAAAATATTTTATGTATACACAAGGGAGGTGCTTAATTGCAGAATCATTTGCAGTCAGCTGACAAACCCATCTATCTTATCCAGCATGAATTGTCCTAGAATGCAGTGGCTGTCAAACTTCAGGGAACACAGAGTGGTTTGGGTGTGTTTGTTAAGACCACCAATTCCTAAACCCCAAATTGAAAAAAGATTTGTGTTAAGAAAGGTTATGTAGGAGCCAGAAAGAGTCACTGGAAGGGGGTGGTCCTTAGCACCAAATTTTGACAAATACTGCTACAAAGGTATGGACATTAATTTTATTTGATTTTTTTAAAAAGTGAATTTCCACATTTGTTTGCTTATAAAAGGAAACAAAACTCTTTTAAAAGATGATTTTTTGAATGCATCTGAATTGGTGACAGAGGCGAAAAGATGTCATTTGTATAATCCCGTGAAACATCTCTATTTGGTTTAGTCAATTACCTTCCTCACAGCACTCAGTTTATCTTACTGAATTTGATTCTTTCCTTTAATCCCAATAATTCCATCATTTACATTATTCTTCACCTTTTTTCAGTACGGGCATATTCTCTTATTCTGTCTTTGTTAAGGACATCAATTTTAGTGCAATTGCTTTTTAATTGAGAGGAAATGTCTTTAAGTCATATCTTGAAGGTGTAATATCAAGATTAAATGTAGTAAAATTGTATATATGTTTATTATTTATTCAGACTTCAACATATAGTCACAATGCCTGGCGTTAATAAGGGCTCAATAAATGTACTGAAAGAAAGAATATTAACATACGGTTAGTTTGCTTTTAATGATTCATTAAAACTCTGAAAAAAACACTTGTATGTTGTTTTGTAACATGGCTGAGCCATTGCAAAAGTTTAAAAATACTATTGGTGGATAGAAAAATCATTGTTTTTCTTGTTGTAATCACCAACATTTTGAAATGACTTTGTAAATTCTAATGCCTGAAGTGTTAATGCGAAAGCATAACGGTATGCTAGAAAGGTGCTGATTAGTCTTTGCAAATAAAGTACACAGACAATATTTGTGAAGTCACTCCCATACAGATGAGCCCTTACTAGAACACAGAAAGTGTTCAACCAAAGACGGAAACAAAGAATACCGGGTTCAGAAGACAGGTAGACACAAACATAGTTTCATAGGGCTGTCTCGCAAAGATCAATACTTGAAAACAATTCCTGGATACTGCCATAAAATTTCAGAGACTTTTCATGGAGGAGAAGTGTTTCTTCAAGATTACTTCCTCTGATGTTCTGGGCATTAAAATGATTTAGATTACAATATCTAAAAAAGAAAGAAAGCAAGTTTTTCTTAGGACCAGATGTAGATGACTTGATAAATCATTTGCTTCTCCCTGGCCTTGTCTCCCTTTTATGATGGGCTCATAGATACTGGCACAACACTGATGATTATTTAGGAGTGCTGCTCACTAGGGCAGTCTTTGTAACAGGACAAAGGAGTTTTCCTTTTATGAAGTATATAGCATGGTGTCTCATAAGGACCTGTAGGTGGCGCTCTTTCACAACCTGCCTTGTCCCTTCAATGCTGACAGACAGGCTGTGGAAAGCCTGAATGCCTATTGACTTTACAGATTTCATAGCAGCCAGGATTCATAAAAGGTTTCTCAGACACACTGGGGATTTGCAAATTCAGGGCTGAGATTATGTGGAAAATGCCATTGTCAAAGAATGAATCTATGAATATATTTCTAGAATGTGCACTCTCTATCCCCGACCCCCAGAAAAACCAACTGTTCCCAGTACCTTTTAGGTTTAAGTCACTATGCTAGAGTGGGATGGAATCAAACCCATTTCACAGATTGGGAAACTTCATAACTTGTTTAAGGTTCATATAAATAGTGTTAAGAGTTGGCAAGATCTGGAACCAGAACTCAATTATTCTGGTTAATAATAATAATAGTGTTAATAGTCAGCCTGGAATTGGAATCAGAATTCAATTGTTCTGAACCTTGGCCTTTTCTCTCTATGGCACTGACTTGAAAGACAGATGATTTTCTCAAATACTTTGAAGTCAGTTGCAGATGTATTAAATTTTAGACTCCTTTATCCATTTTCTCTTCACAGTGCCTAGACCAATGCCTGATACATAGTAGACACTGGATAAGTATTTTTTGAATGAACAAATGAATATAGGCTATATGTTAATTTAGGCTATATGTCAATTTTATCATACACACAGAAGTCTCCAGGGTCAGCCATCTATTTTTTATTTCTGAAGGTTTTACAAGCTAATTTTACCTTCTTTTCCTTCTCAATATGTTGCTAAAAATAACTGCTATCGTAAGAGAATGAATATGGCTTGAATAACTCTGGTCATTTGTCTCTGATTTATGTCACTTTCAATAATTGTTATAGCTTATGCATAAAAGATTACCGGCACCTTTGACAAAATAAGTGCAATGATGTCAACAGTACTGGAGGGATAGTGGTGTTAAGTTACAAAAATCTCCTGCCCCCTTCCTCCCAAACACCTATACTTACTTTTTATTTTAGTATCCAATGTGGGATACGTATTTATATTAGGTGCTGTAGATCTATTTACCTAATCCTTTTCAGCGAGGAAGAGACATTTATCTGCCTAATTCCTTCACCCCTAAACTGAAAGAGCCAAACTGGGGTATGACATGCACCATTGCACTATTTCCGATTTGATTGTGGAGGCCTTCGATACAGACAGTAGCAGGGGCTGGGGTTTTCTGTTTGCTAGTTTTTGTTTTTGGGTACACATGATAAGTAAATCTGGTTTGACTTTTGTGGATAATTTCCTAACTGTACTCAGTTAGGGTTTTGAGGTGATGTTTCAGTGACCCTGAGGAGATTAGGTTGATTCTAGGACTTATGCTAGCATTTTATTATCACAATAATATGTGGGTCACTACAAAAGTTTAGAGACAGACTGAGTCTGGTACATGATTTCACTTCCAAGAAACACAGTCAGCAGTGTCCTTTCTGATTCACCCAGGCCAGTTTCAACTTGCTCGGTTTATTGGTGTTGCTGGGAGGGCTTCATTTGTTTCTGCCCACATGGATTTTACATTTCTTGAATTTTGTGTACCTCAAAAGTTTCATAATGACCTGCATATAAGATTGGTAGTGGGTTGGGTTGCCTTGGATGCTAATGGAGACCTCAGGCTATTCATATAGTGGTATAAATGTTGGTTCATAATTAATCCACTGTCCTTGGAGACAAGAATATGTTGGAATTCTCTCATTCTTGATTTGCCAGATAAAACTGGCTCTGAACAGATAAAACTTTGGGCCTGCTGAAGCTTGGATTGTGATTGGGTGTGGACTGAAAATAGTATTTTTCAGTAATCTGTCCTGTGGACACTGGTGCTTTCTCCTATTTCTTTGCATGCTTATTGTTAGTTTTTGTTTGACTATAACAGTCCATATAGAAATGAATCAGAATCATGCATTCCGCACTGCAGATGCAGATCTTCCTCCCTCAGGTTCCACATTGTTTTTTGCTTAGCTCTCCTGGCTTGGCCTGTCCAATCCCAGTGACCGATAAGTCCCTCAGGCAGCATGTACCTTTGCACTGATGGCATTGGTGCTGGCTACTTAATCTCAGGAGGAAATTTTCCAGACTCTCCTTTCTTCTGACATGTGACACCCATTCTTTTTCTGCGGGATTTCTGATCAACAGGTGGTACAGTTATATTAACTGAAGGCACTAGACTTCTCCCAAGTGATCAGAGTTAGGGACTGTCAGAGAGCAAGAAGAGGGTTCTGCTAGGGCACTTAGAAGCAGCACAGTATAGAAGCATGAAGGCTTGGGCTTTGGAGACAAACACATCTGGACTTGTGTATGAATTTGGTCAATTTACTTAACTAGTTTTGTGGTTTAGTTTTCTTATTTATAAAGCAGAGTGATGAGATCTGTGTAACAAGGAGATGGTAGAGAAAAGAGGTGGTTGATTTGTGTGCAGAGCATGGTGCCCAAGACACACAGGGTGTTTAACACATGAAAAATTAATTTTTTTCCTTTTTGTTTTCTTTCTTTCTCTTTCTTTTCCTCCCCTAAGAAAAGTATGTAGGAGAAAAGAAAGTAGACAGGAGATTGGTAAGAATCAGATTTATTTCTGAAAAAGCCCTGTGTTTTCACTTAGTTCCTTCCCACCCTTAGTTTCTCCAATCTCTAGCATGTTGTATACTGGTATTCTTACCTCCTCCTCTGTATAAAGAAGTATCTTTATAGGAACTCACTTGGTCCATGATCACAGAAGGAATTGCACTTGAATATCTTAACAGGGTCTGATGTGTTAATTCCATGTTCACTGGTACTTTACTTGGTTCAACAATATTTTAGTAGTGCCTGGGACAATGTATAGCAGGTTGATCAAATGATTGAATGAATGACTCAGTCCCTGGGCAAATAGTTTCTTATACCAGTCTAGTTCTACTAGAGATCAGTTCATGGTCATGGTCATCGTGGCTCTACCTCAGCACAAATTTAGAATAAGAATAAAAGGGATGAAGAAGGGAGCATGAGGCTAAGTCTGAGACCATTATTACTCATATTACTGCTCATATTTTGGAGTAATTATTCATCCTCACAACAACCTTAAGATGCAGTTACTATTCTCACTGTCTCCATTTTACAAATCAAGAAACAGGCTTGGCAAGCAAGGTTAACCAGCTTGCTGAACTATGGAACTGGATTCAACTGGGCTGATTCTAAGGACGGCCTTTGAGACAACTTCATAAAAATCATCAAACCTTACAGGATGATTCATAGAAAAATTGAGAGATACAAGCACAGGTTTGTGAGAATTGATAGGTGGACCCCACTTATGTTTTTTGAGGTGATTGATAGAGCGGACAGAGGCCTTGCCTTCAGCTTCAGGCTACATTGCTAAATTCATTTTTTCATACAGGCAAGGAAACTCCTATTGGCTTTTTCTGCAAGACTCTCTGAAGCTCTAATTTGGTTTTCAATCATACAAATGCTGAGTCCAGCATTTACGAAAACTATATATCATGGAGGATCAATTTGATACTTTGGAGAGTAAGAAATGTAAAACACAATTAATATTGCCATAAATTCTACCTTGCATGAGGTTTAATCCTCTCTCTTACACAGGACCTTAAGCTCCATGAGAATAGGAGCATTCATGGTACTAAACATTCATTAATCTAATGACTGTGCATTCCTCCAGTTTATGCTACTACTTATCACTACCTGATGTTCAAAAAGAGATTTGTTATGCAAACAAAACAAATAATTATTTAGGTGCAGGAGAAGTAAAAATATATGATTAAATGGCTAAAGAAATAAATGGATGGAAGGAAATAAGGAAAATGAAAATCTATTTAGTTCCTGCTATGTGACAGACATTGTACTTAGCTCTTTATCAAAATTCATCTCTCTGAAACCCGCACGAGGTTGGTATTGTCTTTATTTTGCATGAGTGAAAACAGAGGCTCAGAAAAGTTAGGGAATTTTCTCAAAAGTACATAGCCCTCCAAGAATACTCTAAGGATGGTGGGGTAGAGAGGGAGAAGAAGAGAGAGAGGGGCTGGTGATGGATGGATGGTGGATGAGACATTAAGCTACTGCATGGTCTCAAGTGACAAGCTAAGGAATTTTGCACAGCTTGTTTTTGACCTTGAAGGGATCACTGCTGATTTAAAAGGCCTGAATGGGATCCAAATCTCAAGTATCATTAGATTCCTAGTTATTTGTTTAATTATATTTGCTTTTAAAAGTAATGACTCATTCATTCTTATTATCATTATGATTATTTCTAACCCTGAAGTGGTATTATATGGTGAAGAAAAGTATCTTGTTTTAGAACATGTTTTAGTATTTGGGAAGGTACTATTTTATTATAAGGATTGATGGGAAGAGGGAATTCTAAATTGAAATTTTTTCCTCGAAATAATCCATTAAATTTCTCTAATATGCTAATTTGTCCAGTTATGGCATGTGGAATTCCCTTTGGTTCAGTGATGGCTCCCTGACCAATATTTCATGGACTCAGAAATTGTTCATCTTACCACACTCTTACCTTTGTGAAACACTCCAGAATCCCAAGACATTCAACAGTGTTAATGATGCCAGGAAGAAGAAGAAGCTTTCTAAATTGCCTTTGTTTAATGTGTTTGGAAACCAATTGCCTGTTTGGAACAAATGTAATTGTTATTCAACTGCAGAGTTGTAAGTTTCTGTGAATATTTTAATCATTCCACAATTCATAGAGCTTTATTTGCTTCAGTAATATCCACAAAGCAAAAAAGTTCATCTGAAACCTCATTGTCAAAATTCATTTAATTCTGTAAATAGTAAAATGGTAAGCAAAGCACCCCAAATATTTTGAAGGTTAAAAAAAAAACTCCCTTAATTTACAGCATGCAATATGGGTGATGTCAGAAGAACTAGGTTGTTAAGGTCATCCTGAATGTGCTATTAATTTGTAAGAACCATGTTTATCTTATTTGTCCCTGTCTGTCACACAGGATTTATTTGACAAATATATATATTGAATGAGTGAAAAATATTTCCAAGACAAAATAGTCTGTTTCATATGCCAAGTGTAAGGCTAGTGATATAATACATGTAGGTAACAGATGTGACATCATTTTGATAACTGTGATAAATCCAGGGTAACCTTATGTATATCACCCACATCATTGCTGAAATTAATTACAATCCCTGGTGATGTGGAGATTTTTTTTGGTAAATAATTTCTTTAATTTAATAACAACAAATAAAGTATCTCTACTTCCTTATGATGTCATACTGAGTATATATGAAACTATACAGCATTGAAGGTAATTGCTACAATTTTCTCCTGGCTCGGCACCTGTGGCTCAATGGGCTAAAGCACCAGCCATGTACACCTGAGCTGGCGGGTTCGAATCCAGCCCGGGCCCATCAAACAACAATGACGGCTGCAACCAAAAAGTGACCGGGTGTTGTGGCGGGCCCTGCAGTCCCAGCTACTTGGGAGGCGGAGGCAAGAGACTCGCAGGGTGACAGATTGAGGCTCTGTCTCAAAAAACAAAAAAAGATTATAATTTTCTCCTAAGTTTTACTTTTGCTATAATTTTCTCTATCTTCTCTCTTCCTCCTCTTTCTCCTCTCTTCCCCCTCTCTCTTTCCATATCTGTATCTACATCCATCTATCTATATCTATTCACACATTCAATTTTTCTTCAGTGGGTTTTGAGGTATTATATAAGATATTATATAAAATACTACCTAAAATGCATTATATATTTACATATGCAACACTTATTTTTAGGTAATACTTTAAAAACAGCAATGGCATCTAGTATTGTCAAAATATATTATAGACATATGTTATTACACAATGTTTAAAAGGGAAAATCTATCTTTAAAGACAGAACTCAATTTGATTGTAGT
The DNA here is from genome assembly GCA_963573935.1 of Arctocebus calabarensis. NCBI lineage: Eukaryota > Metazoa > Chordata > Mammalia > Primates > Lorisidae > Arctocebus > Arctocebus calabarensis. The sequence goes on along the minus strand of CAUYON010021558.1, from coordinate 47,269 downwards.
TCTGAATGGCTAGAATATTTTTTAAAATGTTATGCAATTCACAAAACTGGAGAAGCAAGAATCCAATGTACTCTATTATAATTTGAAGGCAGTAGATAAGCTAATACAAGGGGGGACTGGGGGAACGAGCAAGTGGGGAGATGGGAAGAGGAAGGGGTGAGGTGTCGTGGTGTATGGCACGTCTCTTAGGGGCAGGACACAAATGGAAGAAGGACTTTAACAAACACAATCACTATGACCTAATTCTTTATACCCTCAATGAATCCCAAATAATAAAATAATAATAATAATAATAAAAGAAAACAAATATTATGCATCATGAGAACATGAACCTATCACCTTTGAACATTTAAATGACAAGGTTTGGGGATTTCCTTGCCTTTTGATAGGATCAATCCCTACAGTGAGTGGTGAAGAGGGGTGTGGGACCACACCAGTCAGTCCATGCAACAACAGAATTACTCTGCAGTGTCATCTTGGAAAATGGGTTATGGATTGCTTCCTAAACTAGAAAATGGTTCATTCCCTCTGCCTTGATAGGGCATAGTTTTGAATGGGCTTTGAATGAAATGCTCTCTTCAAGGTCGATAGTCAGCAAGTGCATACTTTGACATTTGTGATTAATTGTAGTATTTCCATTTAAATCTGCTTCTCTTCTGTCATTTAACTTCCCAGTGGTTGTTATTATGCATCAGCTATGAAAATTAGCTGTGTCCATTACAGTGTGGGATGCATGGAAATTAACACTAAATTTAAAGCTATTTTGTAAGTTATACTTCCCCATTTTATTTATTCATGTTTTATTTTAATGCTAACTTATTGCTATATGGACATGATGCCTTCATCTGATGTTTAGATGGGTAGATGATATTCCTGAATGTTTCTCTATACATCTGTGAGATATGGTGTAATCCTTTGTGTGTTTGTGTGTAGGAACGACTCATTTAATTGTTCTTGAATGGAAGAAGTCGAGAGTGAGTCCAAGACACAGTAAGATAACATCCCACTTACTTTCAGGAAGAACTAAACCATCCTGCTAAGCCTAGTCAAACACTCTATTTCCTTTTCTCTTGAATTAACATCCCCACTGTATTTCTTTTCACTTCACATTAGCACTTTGCATGTGATTATGCCATTTTATCATCGTGTTTCTCTGACTATAGTAAGAGGAGTTTGCACAGAGTATGTAGAGCTTTAGAATTAACATGACATTAATTCATCCTGGAGCATGAATTTTGCTTCATAATAAGCAATTGGAAAGACTATCTTTATATTATAATGGAATCAGATGAGGAAGAAGAATATAAATTTTGTAAGATCTATAAAGATAAAACATAACATTCCTAAGAAATTGTGCCATTAGTGCAAATGCCAGCCTCTTGGGAGACAACACCAGCTCCCCCATTGGGGATGCCATGGTGGGCACCAATGAGAAGCACTGTGACTTGGTTAGGGGGTGTGAAGTGACAGGACAGGAGGATGTTGTATTAGAAGAGTTAGAGAAAGGTAGTAGAAATTTTCTGGCATATAGATAACATTTTGTGAGCAGGGTTATTTAAAAAAAAGATTGTCATATCATCCTATTCAAACTTTTCATAATGTTCCTCTATTCCTTCTTTTTTAGATATTATTTTTAGCATTTGTCTTTCTTTCTAATGCTGATCTTTCATTCTAGTCCCACGTTTTTAACCTTGTTTAAATCTAATTTAATATCCTCTTGTATGGCTAATTTACATGGTGAGCTCCATGGTAAAGAGAGCCATCATCTGCTCTGACAGCATCAAGACAGATTCTTCTTGAAACTGAAAACTGTTTCATTTATATAGAGATTATCTGCCATTGTAAAGAGACAGCATTTGAGATAAAAATATATAGAAAGAACATGGACTTTGGGGTCAGGCAGACTTTTGAAACCAAATCTTGCCTCTTGATTCAGAGTTTTGTTGATGGGCAGACAACTAGGCTGCGTGAGCCTCAGTTTCTCCTCTCTGAAATGATGACTATGATACCTCCCTCCCCCACGGAGTTGCTGTGAGAAGTGAAAGTGGTAACTACTGCCAAGGGTTGGTCACTGAAGAGACGCACCACAAAACTTAGATTCTCATTTCCTCCTGTGCCTGTTACAGGTAACTCATTCAAAATCATGCACCCTAAGCTTGATCTTGGGCCTGCTTCATGTCAGATATTTCTTCATGTTCCATGTGCCATTTTTTAAAAATCATTATCCCAGGACTGGCTGTAAAATGTTCCATTTAACATTGTCAGTTGACTCAGCTCTTAGGTACTATAACTTTATTTTAGTAGCTTATAAACTTTTATTGTCGTAATTCACATTGGTGCCATTTTTCATCTGACATTTCTAGTACCTGATTGAAATCAGGAGCATCCTTGCAAAAGGAGACAGAGTGAGGACTTTAGGTCTGGAATGGGACTAACTAAACTTCTCAGCTTAGGTGAAGAGGAACATGAGGAAAAAACATGCCACATGAATAATCTGGTGGGTCATTCATGACATGTGATTTGTTATTACCCACAGTGAACCCTCATTATGTACTTCACCAGAGTAACCAGCTAGTCATGTTGAAGTCATAGAGCACTAGTAAGATAGTTGACATTTTTCAGAATCCCCCCACACATCTCTTGCTCAATTAATTTGTTCATTTGATAATTATCTTTTAAAAATTTCACATACTAGAAAAATAAACTTCCAGGTTGCTTAAGGAAAAGAGTTCATAGATTAGTAGGGGGCATGCAAATAGTAATTACTCCAAAGTATTAGACCTTATAGATACTAAACAGGATATTTCGACTTATCTTAAGTAGTCACAGTCATTTTAGAAACCAAAGAAAGGTAGAATCATGTGGAGTATTCATTTATTTAAGAGATGAAGTCCGAAGGCACAGAGAGGTTCAGTACCATATCACACAGTAGAATCCTCATCATCCTGCTCTTTCAACAAATGCAGGTGTGTAGCTGCCCAGTTGGCATTCATGGAACTACCACTTTCATGACTTTCCTTAGCATTTTTGCAATAGTTTAAAAAGTCTAGTTAGCAGTCTTTGAAAGAGTTTATTCTAGATTTAAAAAAAAATACCCAGGACAACATTTCTATCCAAATCTGGGGACTGACATTTAACCTACCGTGGGATTCTTAAAGTGATTTTCACTACATGTATGTAACTTTCAAAACTGAATTGAGAAACATACATGATGATCAGCACATGCTATAATACTATAAACAGCACACATTTGTTAATAGAAAAGATAAATATATTTGATTTCTCTCTGATCTAAAGCCTTTATTGTAAGAATCAATATTTTATTTGCCACCTTGATGTGTCTGAGACTTACAGAACCTCAAGGGCCTAAGCATGTGCTTCCCTGCTATCATTACATATACTCCTCACCCAAATTGGCCCACCCCCCTACTAGCCAACTCAAGACACACTCTACCTAGGTCTCCACCCAACTGGTTTCACTTCCCTGCCTGCCTTCAACATTATTCAAACAAATCAATTATGTCCTCCTATAGAATCTGAAGGTCACCTCAACCCTTTGTTTCTACAAAGGCTGTCCTCCTCAGACGCTGCCTGCTCAGTCTATTCCTGAGTAGAACTCTGTATGACATGCTGTATCCTCCTCTCCCAGGCTGTGAATGTCTGGTCAGCCTCATCTGTCCAGGGGCAGATGCTTCCTAGTGTCATATTATATAGGGTAGGGGGGTGAGCAGGATATGACCAAAACATGCCCACGCCATAGAAATCAAAGTCAGTTTTAGACAGAATGTTAGTAATTGTTTCTCTAATGCACTGTTAGTTTGGAGAGAGGATAGGGAAGGAGCCCTTCCACTAGACCACTCACTTCCCAGAACCAGCAGGGACCTCTGCTTCTAAACTACCCCTTAAAACTATAAGACAAGAATTGATGAGAATAGATATTTAAGGCAAAAAAATACCCAATTACCCTTATTTGATTATATGAATGTATCAAATTATCACATCTACCTCCAAAATCTGTACATTTAATATATATCAATGAAAAAAATTACAGAAGAAAGAAGTAATGGGACTAGAACACAGGCAAGTCACAATGCATCCAAAAAGTTTAGAACCCAGAGGTAAAACATTACAGGTGAGTAGGAGTTCTGGAGATACCAGATAGCTACGTATGCATGAGATGGCAATCTATAGTCCCTCCATCTACTCAGAGTGTTAGAAAATGTAAAGATGGTGTAACATTCTCACTTCAGCCCAGTAGTATTCTTATTGCAGTAACTTTGGTATTAGGGCATTTTAACTGTAGACTTTAGTAAAAATAGACACATACACTCTCAATTGGTAAACATTGCCTCTCTGTAAATCTGTTCTTTTGAGGATGAGTAAAGGTAAAAAGGCCAATGGGAGAAAGACTATAAAACATATTATAAACATTGCTTATAGGAAACACTCTTAACCCAGAATGTCAAAGCTTAAGATAATAATAATAATGAAGAGTGAGGAATTCATAAAACAAAGACAAAAATAAAAGAGTGGAAAATGTGAATGTGAAGCCCAGTTAAATTCAAAGGAAAAAAATAATCAAAGGGACATTGAGGGTGTTTGTTATTGTGTTGATTAAACACAGTCTAAATCAAAACTATGCCAGTGGACATCCCTTAAGTGACAAAAATAAAACAGAATCTGTTTGGAGTAGAGGTAGATAAATAATTTTTGTGAATGATTATATCACACTTTGGTCAGTTTTTAATCAAATAGGTAAAAAGAAAATGATGTGGAAAATTTAAAAATGGAATTGGTAAGCATTTAATAAAGATCACAACATTATTTGGTATAAAAAAGGAATATGTCCTCTTATAGAAGTTTAAATGAAATCAAAACAAAGCCAACCTCCTAGAATTGAACATACTGTTCCTGAATAATTAATTGGTCAAGAAGGAAATGAACCCATAGTCACAAAGTATTTCGAAAATAAAGAAAAATGGAAAAATTTCATTTATACATTTGGGGATACAGAGAAAACTCTGACCTGAGGCACATTTAAGGGCAATTAAATGAACATAAATGAACCAAATATTCAGGGCAAAAATTTAGGAAATGAATAAAACAAATCTAAGGTAAATAGGAGTAAGAAAGTAAGATAAACAGGTAAGAATAGCAAATCAATATATTAAATTACATTAGATTTAATAATGTTAAGAGCTGAGTTATTGGAGAGAAATATAACAAAATAAATAAAACTAGCAAATCCAAACAGAATATGTAACAAAAGATACAGAGAAGATAACAAAGTTTAGTTATGAGTATACTATTTTATTATCAAAAAACATATGGAAATGAGATAATTATTTAGGTAGGAAAATGTCAATTGCCAAAATTGAACTAAGATAAATGGAAATATTTAATGGTCGATAGTAGTAGGTAAAAGTTATAAAGATTGGTCTTCAAAAGAGAAATTATGACCCATATAAAAATGCCAATGACATGTTTGCAGAAATAGAAAAAAAATCTTAAAATTAGTATGGCATTACAAAACACTCCAAATAGCCAAAGTGATCTTGAACAAAAAGGCAAAGGTGAAGGCACCACACTCCTTGACTTCAAAATATACTACAAAGCTACAGTAATCAAAATGGCATGACATAAAAACCAACACAGAGACCAATGGAACAGAATAGAAAGCATCATAAATAAATCCATGTATTTACAGACAACTTATTTTTGACAAAGGTGCTAAGAACATAATCTGGTAAGAGGATAGTCTCTTTACTAAATGGTGCAAGGGAAACTGGATATCCACATTTCTTTAAGTCACATCCTTACCTCACACCAGATACAAAAAAATTAACTCAAAATAGAGTAAAGGTTTAAGGTAAGATCTGAAACTGAAAAATTACAAGAAACACATTGTGAAAACTCCAGAACATTGGTTGGGGTAATAATTTCTTGAATATGACAAGCAAAAACAAATGGGATTGTATCACTAACACACACCTGCACAGGAAAGGGAGCAGCAGAGTGGAGAGACAACCTGCAGATTGGGAGAGAAGATTTGCAAATCATACATCAGATTAGGGGCTAATATCCAAAATATATGAGAAATTTAGACTACTCGAATAACAAGAAAATAACTTGATTAAAAAAATGGACATAGGACCTAAATAGACATTTCTTAAAAGATAACACAAAAATGTCCAACAGATAAACATAAAAAATGCTAAACATCACTAATCATCAGGGAAATGCAAATTAAAGCCACAGTGAGATATCACTCATACCTGTTAGCATGGGTGCTATCAAAAAGCCCTCAAAGGATAAGTGTTGGTGGGAATATGGAGGAAAAGAAACCCTAGTATGGTGTTGGTGAGAATGTAAATTAGTATAGCTCTTATGGGAAACATCAAGGAGGTGCCTCAAAATCTAAAAATAGCATTAAACATATGATTCAGCATCACCACTACTGTGTGTATATCCAAAGGAACTGAAATCAGGATGTTGATTGATGAGACGTCTGTACTCTCATGTCCTCTGCAGTATTACTCACAATTGCTGAGATATGGAAACAACCAAAGTGCCCATGAATGGATGAATAGATAAGACGATACGGTGTATATACACACGGGAGTGTTATTCAGCTTTAAAAGAAGGAAATTCTGTCATTTATAGTAATATGATTGAATTTACAGGACATTATGATGAATAATACCATATCATTTCAATTGTATGTAGAGTCTAAAAAAGTTCAACTCATAGTAGCAGAGAGTAGTGTAGTGACTACCAAAGGTGTAGGGGGGTGCGGGCAGGGGGAGATGGTTAGGGAAGGAGAGATGTTGGCCAAAGGGTTTACAGATTTATTAGACAAGAAGAAGGAGGAATTAGTTCTGGTGATACATTGCACAGCATACCTACCATAGTTAATAATAATTTATTGTATACTTCAAAATCGGAAGGGTGGATCCTAAATGTTTTCACCACTAAGAAATGATAAGTACGTAAGGTGATGAATATGCTAATTAGGCTGATTTGACCATTCCACAAGGTACACATGTATTGAAATATTTCATTGTATCCACAGATATACACAATTATTTGTTAATTAAAAGTAAAATTAACTTTTTAAAAAGAGAGACATTAGGCACCTTTTAATTAGTGAATCTTTCCTCTGGACCCTTCCAGAACATTTGAAAAAGATTGTCATTGCTACCAAGTATTGTTTATCACGTGCACATAAGGATGATTTAATATTGGAAAACCTATTAATCAAATACATTTTCATGATAGGTCCAGTAAGGAAAATTGTAAGGTGATCTCAATAGCTACTTAAGAAATATCTAATAAAAATTAACCTGATTTGTTTCAACTTAGAAAACAAGAAAAACATTTTCTTATGATAAAGAATATCCTCTAAGTTTAGCTTTATAAGCCTGTAAATATAATTAGGAAAATAAGATATATCCACATTAAGAAGGTGAGCAAGATAAAATATGATGTTAATATTGCCCTGTAAATCAGTATCCTGAGAAAGATGCAAAGAGGATTAAATATTAGCAATAAAGATAAAAAACTATATTTATTTGAAGATCAGATAATTTTGCTGAAAACTTAAAAGGATCAATTCAAATACTCTTATAAATTTATCAAGAAAGTTTAAGAAACTGGATGCAGATGAAGACATAAACATTAATAAATAAACATTAATAATCTCCCTATAGAATATAGAACTCTCAGTGAGTTGTAATGAGGGAGAATAATTCAGTATTCTTAACAGCAAAAAGAAAAAAATATCATAAATGTTTACAATAACTTCAACAAGAAATGTTTGGGATTTATATGAAAAATAGAAAATCTTAGTGAATTGAATTTTGAAGTATTATTTTTAAAAAGCTATTTGTATATACTTAGATCACTAAGTATTATAAAAACTTTAGTTTTTCTTTTCTTTTTGTTTTTATAGTAGACTTTTATTTTTAATTCCGATTATGCTATGAATTCACAGGGAAAAATTTGCAGCAGCTTAGGGAGTCACCTTTCCATTGAATGTGACAAAACTTGCTATGCCTACTATGCTATGAATTCATAGGGAATGGGTTCCAGCACCTTATGCTCCTGTGCCATTGGTTCTCTTGGTTCTCCTGTGGACTATGCTGTCTGCCTATTATGCTGTGAATTCATAGGGAATGGGATGCCGCAGCTCAGGCTCCTGTCTGTTGGTTCTCACAGAGTGAGCCTCTCTGGGTGGAGCAGGCTGGTGCCTCAGTTGAACCCAGGTACCGTTCTCTTTGGCTTCCTTCTTTTTCTGATCATTTTCCTTCATGCATTTTAAGAAGCTATCTTGGCTCTTAGTGTGTAATATGCTCAATACAAGCATTAATCCTCTTGGCAAGAATCTTGCCCTTACTTGTTTAGAACACAGACCAAGAGCATGCTGGATGACACTGTGGACTCTTCCAGTTTTGCCAAGGTCACATCTGTGGGGCGTGCCTTTTTGAACAGTACCCATTCCCTTGATGTCTACAACGCCACCTTTCTTACAGATTCACCTCTATATTGACAAAGGACCAACCATGTTTCCTAAAAGGTCTAGAAAACATGTGTCGGGGGCCTCTCCTCTGTCCCTTTGTGTTTGTCATTTGGTGAATTACTGGAATGTGGTGTCTCTGGCCAAAAGGCAAAACTTAAGTTTTTTTAAAATTAACTTCTAAGTTTTACTCATATTATTAAAATAAAAATAGGATTAGGGAAGAATGACACAATTCATTTTAAGTATAAACCACAGAGAATATGGTTTTTATAAATGAATAACAGGAAAAGTGTTATTAGTAATAACTGACATGGTATATCTACCATTAAATTATAATAACTTAAAAGAGGATGATACTGAGCCAAAATAAAGAGGCAGCAGAAAGGAACAGGACAAAAAGATAGCCCTGAACTAGTTCCAAGAACACCCAAGAAGTGTGAATATGTTTAAATATGTAAAACTGATTACTTTTACTCCATTTATCCTATGGTGATGGAATATTTGTGGTTTTGCCAACTTTTCCCAACATATATCAAATTGTTGTGAAAATTGTTATCTGATGCAAATAAGTATTTTCTTTAATAACACCCAAATGAGATCCACATGGACGGGAAAATAAATTCAAAGTGCCAAACCATTAAAATTCTATGACTATAGATAAATGGAGTGAAATTAATCACAATGAAACAGGTTGATAGATTTGATTACATATATCAGCAAACCTTGTATAAAACAAAGTCATCTATAAAATAAAATGAGTTAAAACTGGGAAAATGTTACTGATAAACATGACTAAATGATAATACATATAGTTAAGGTATAATGAGCATATATAAATTGACAGGAAAAAACATGGAGAGACCAAAATAAAAATAGGCCCAGAACATGACTAAGCATATCATGAAGGAGAAAAGATAAAAATGTTAATAAATGTTACAAATTTCAATTTTATACTCTAAGAAATATAAATTACAATAAAAATAGAATGCGATATTTTCCAATCAGATTGACCAGACCAAAATATTAGTAGGCTTAGAGCTGAAATTAATACCTTGATCAAGTATTATCATTTCACAATGGCTATACAATTGCTTCACCTTTTTAGAAAGTAATTTGTCATACTGCTCAATAATCTTTAAAATATTTATCCTCATTGAAGGAGTAATACTTCTTCCAGGATTCTAGTCTAAGAAGAGAATAAGTGATATACCTAGAGATTTATAAAAAATTGCTCACCTTAGTAGCACTGAAAAATTGGAAACAACCTAAATGTTCCACAAGAAGGGAAAGAAACATTATATGTGTGTGTGCAATTGAATATACCATTTAATTGTTAAAAGTGGGCCTTTTTTTTGAATTCCAAGTGATACAACACATCATTATTTAAGGGAAGAAGAAAAAGATGAGGACTTGATACAAATTATTGATTGAGCATGCAGCAGGATTTATTAAGACTCTCATTTTGTTTAAAATATACACATGCATGTGAAAATTTAATAACTACATAATCATGCACATGCCCACAAATAGAAAAATATTGGAAGAAAAATTTTCCAATTAATATTTTCAAAGTCTCCTCCTCTCCCCGTTTTATCATTTGAACTTATTTGATCATACATTACCTTTACAGCAAAATAATAATAACAATGTTTTTAAACCACTTCATCAAACATGCTGGAAAAATTTGACTTCTCCAAATTATTTCTGATTAATTATAAAATGACAGAATGGGGTGGTTTTCTACTACCACTGACTCTTCAGCAATTAAAGTACTGGAAAGCAGGCTTGTTATTAGCAGTTGCGATACGGTAACTTGGATGGTATGTGCTATTTATAAAACTGTCCTAAGATATTATTCTAGAAATCATAATTCCCCAAATAGCAAGAACTAGTCAATTCTGAACCCTAAGATTCACTCACTTCAGTGATATGTCACTTCTATTTCTGAGTGAAATCACAGATTTACCAGACACCTCAAGGATCCAGGGCCCTATGTGCTATAGCATATTGCTTTTTGCTCTCTCTCTTTTTAAAAGAAGATGGAATATTTGCCCCTTTGCACTAACTACTGTTTTAGTTTGAATGTAATGGAACTTTGAAAATCTTTTTTTTTTTTAATTTTTATTAAATTATAATTGTGTACATTGGTGCAATTATGGGGCACAATGTGCTGACTTTATATACATTCTGAAATATTTTCATTGAACTATTTAACATAGCCTGCATGGCCTTTTAATCACTATATGAAAACATTTATATTCTACATTTAGTAATTTTCACCATCTTAAAATATGTCTTTGGGAAGGGTTTTAGAAGATAGCTGGACTCAGTGAGTAGACTATCTTAGATTTTTTCTTTTTTAAGTTATTTTGTAGCACTGGTGCGGTAGTATAGCAAAAATACAGAATTGTTGAGACAAAACTGAAATGAGTTTCATGTTCTGCTTTTAGGAGAATTTTAGGAGATTTTAGGCACATCTTTCACTTCGCTATTTACTAGGGAGTGAAGAAGAATGCAATTAAAAAAATGTAACAGTTGCTGTCCGGGGTGGATGTGCTTCTCTGCCACGGGAAATAAACCCAGGGCAGTAAAGGGAGCTTTGGAATCAAGAATCCACCCTTGCTATATGATTTGGACAACTTATATAACTTTCAGAGCTCATTTTCCTCTTATATTTGATGGGACTACAAATATCTACCCCCAAAGAATTGTTGTGAAGATTTAATGAAATAATATCTTTGTGAAATGCATGTAGGAAGGTCTGCCTATAACTGACACTTAATAAATGTTAATTTCTTTCCTTCCTCCTTTCAGTAACCTGATTTAAATGCTTCATTTGAGATTCATAGCTCTCCTACCTGAGTTAATTTTTAAAACACATTAATTTTCATGATACCTGAAGGAAATAATACCTAACAACTAAATTCTAACTTTGACTTTTCTACCACTTTTTCATATTTATCTAATAAGAACTCAAATTATTATTACCCTCCCTTTACAGACAAGGAGACAGAGGCACAGAGCGGCTGCCCTGTTTGCCTAAAGTGATATAGAGGGGGCAGAATAACTATTTGTTGAATGAATGGGTGAACTAGATCGGGCCCCACTTCCACCCAGGCTCAGAACTTTGCTCTAGATAACAATGCCTGCCTCGTAACTTTAATTTGCATTTCCAGATCTTGGGAATTGTGGATAGAAAAATGAAGTCAGGTTGCTGTTTCCAAGAAGGGACACTGTGTCTTTCAAAACTATACAGAAATTGATAGGCATTATTCCCCCGAAAAGCAGAGAGAGAAGGCATGGGTGTTATTTGGTATAACCAGCTTTCTTAGAAGGGTGAGTTCATTCTCTTAAAGAGCATTGGGAAGTAAAAACCCATCAAGATAGTGTGTTCTCATGATGATTTCAATGAATTATCATGGAAATGAGTTTTAGAAGAGAGGTAATGCTTTGTGATAATAGCCCGATAATGCCATTAGCTATGAACTGTAATTGTAATAGCATTAGTCAAATGAATATATCTGATATTAATTTGAGTGTCAGATATTTCTATAAGGTTCTTCTTGTTAATTAAACATAAGCCTTGATATTATTAATTCAGTATCTAGCTAGCGCTTGCACATAGTAGGAACCAATATGTATTTGTGGACTGAATTAATAAATCAATCTCTAAGTGGAAGTATTTAAAACAGTAAAATATCAAATTACAATAATCTCATGGTAATAACAGGAACCGACTTTTACCAAGTATCTTTTTATTTGTACAGTCTGTTTTGCGTTTGCATCTCCAGTTAGCTAATGGTGTAGATTTACTTATTTCAGAATTTTAGGAGATAGCCTTTGTCATTTACCACCCCCCAACCAGATTTGGAGAGAAAGAGCCTTTTACCCCAAATCAATTCAAAGAGAGTTTGTGCCATTCATCTGTATTTTGTCTTTAGTTTAGGCAGTTTTAAAATCTATCAGCCACATTCATTTCTGTGTTGAGTTTCTGAACCTCATGGAGCATAGCCATGCTTTAAGGTCACATCTCATAATCAACACCATCAACGGATCCTTCACCCTGCCAGTGATTTTTAACACCGGTCTTCTAAATCATCTTTTCTTGCTCTTACAGTAACAAGTTCGGATATCTCTGCTCTTCCTCCTCCCCATTCTCATCCTAATCCCCTTTGCTCTCACAGATGGCTGCATACCTGATAAAGACAATAGGGGTGTCAGCGGGTGGCTCCAATATTGGAACCCCATGTCTGTGTGCACCTGTGCCCATCCTCCCCTCTCTTTTCACTTTTGTTTCACTGTGGGAAAGAAGTACCCCCCTGCCAAGAAGAAGTCATTCTCTCTGGGTTGCTTCCTGGCTGAGTGACCCACTGCTTTCCCCAGGATTTCTGCTCCATCAGTTCTCCCTTCTTGCAATTTTAACTTCTCCATCTATGCCAGATATTCTCATCAGAGAAATACTCTAAAAAGCCTCTCAAAAATAAAGAGAGACTATGTATACCCACGTTTCAAACTCTGAGAGCTAACCCCCCACAACAAACAAAAAATGACCCCCCCACATATAGGATTCCTAGTTAAATTTGGATTTCAGAACAACAAAGACTTATTTTTTCAGGACAGCATGTGTAAGCATGTATATGTCTCGTGTGGGACACACAAGTACTTAAATAGCAAAAAATTGTTGTTTATCTGAAATCCATATTTTACTGGGAATTCTGTATTTTTATTTGCTAAATTTGGCAGCTCCAATTATAACCCTTTCAGCCCATCCCTCTATCTCTTACATCTTCTTCAGTCCCAAGTTTTCAAAAGAGCTAGATAAACACAACGCTTTTATTTCTTCACTTACTAGGTATTCTTTGCCTTACTCCAATCCGGTTTTCATCTCATCGGTGAAATAGTTTCTATTAAAGTTAATTATAGCATAGGAATACAGGGAAAGGGGAAAGGGAGGGGAGTGGAGGGGGGAGTATGGGTGGAGGGAGGGCAATTGGTGGGATCACACCTACAGTGCATCTTAGCAGGGTACTGGGGAAACTTATTAAATGTAGAGTATCAATGTCTTTATATAGTGATCAAGAAAATGCCATGAAGGCTATCCGTAACAGTACGATCAAAACATTTCTGAATGTATATGAATCGTGCCCTATGATTGCACCAATGTACAGAATTATGATTCAATAAAATTATAAAAAAAAAAAGAAAAAGTATGATGTATGGAAAAACATTAGAAATTTGAATAGAAGACAATAGGAGTAGAAATTTGATTTTATTAAGGATATTATTTTTTAAGGATATTATTTTTATTTTTATTTTCTTATGATACTTGTGCCTTATAGGAATATATTTTACACTATGTTTTCTGCCAATTTCCTCTTAAAATAAACTTTACTATGTCAAAGGCACATTACTCTCTAAAAATTGCTTTAAAGTTGTATTCATTAATATTATATTTAGGAACTTTTTCAATAATATAAGAATACTTGAACTATTTACTCTATTCTTTCTCATGAATATATCTGATGCTGTTTCAAAACATTTGTAGAGTATGTGAATTGCCTATACTTTGAACCTTTGAAAAAAATTTCGCCTCCAAAAAAGATAATCTTTTAGAATTAAACTTTTGAGAATTTATCAGAGCACACTAGTATCTTCTATATGAATTTCTAATTATAACACAATAAGTGTTAATTTTCAAGAATATGCTTCCAAATCTTAAAATTTATTATATATCTTAAAATTAAAAGAATTAATGTGTCAAACATAAAAAAATTTCAGAGACTGAAGTTCCACATTGAACTCATTCATCTCTTGTATCCCTAAGTGAATGCATGACACAACCAAATGTCATGCATTAGTCCCTACAACTTTAAGAACAATAGTCCATTTTGTATATGGAAAAATGGGCTTGAAGATATGAAATGACTTAAAGTCATTTATATAGCAAGTAAATTAAAACTTGTATGGTGTGTATGTATGTCTATCTATTTATATGTCTGCTAGAGAAATACGTCCCCATTTTCTCAACCTTAGTGTCTCTTACAAATACAATTTGTTATGACATTAAATTTTCTTTGTCAATTACTTACGGATATAGTTACATATTAATTCTACATTTACTACTTTGCTGGGCTGAAAGTTTTAAACAATTAAAAATTCACAGATAGGTGGAAATGAAAAAACTTAAGTATGAGTCTCCAAATTAGAGAAACTACTTCCTGAGGATTCACAGTTAGGAAACTTTGGAGAATTAATTAGTTTTAATAAATCTATCTTTCCTTGTTATGAACTATATCAGTATAAAGAAAACCATTAAATAAATTTCAGATAGGCAATTTTGAAAACAGAGCTCAAAAAATATAATTAATCTGACAGACTGATTATTGTTATAACATCTATGGTCCTGATATCAGATATGTATCTACTTAGTGGATTGGCTGTGTATGCTTTCATAAACTTGTAATGTGATATCTGAAATTTTTTGCTTGTGTAATTATTTACAAGTGCATATTATCAAATAGACATATAAGATTATATGGGACAATATGATTGTGCATTTCTCTATTTTCTGTTTCATTTTACATCTTTTTTCTCATTATCCCTTCTTTTGATCCCTCAGTTTCATCTTCTAAGACCCTTGTGTCTATAAATACCTCCAATCTTGTATACCTACTCAAAAGGTGAGTACATAATTCCTTCCCATTAGTTCTGGGGATTTTGTTTTGTTTTGTTTTTTTGTTTGTTTTTTTCCAATAATGAAAAAAAATGAAAAGCAACTATGGCCAAACTTGGGTTATGTGTCAATACCCAGACCAATTACCCAGCATCCAATTCTGCTCAGGAAGCAAAACTTGGAGGCACCAAAGTTGGGTATCATCACTTACATTAATATTTCTTTAGCTACTCATTCAACAACAACAACAAAAAGTGTCTACATGAGCAAAGGACTGTGATAGGACCTAAAGATATAAACACAAATAATTAATAGTGGTTGTCCTTGAGTAATTTGTTCTCTAGTTGGGAAAGAAATAGTGGCATTTATTGAAAATTAGCAATGTGCCAAGCCATTTCATTATACGTGGTCACTAACCTTCAGAAAATACTGTGGAATAACTTTATTGTCACTTTTTAATGGAAGAATAAACTGAAGATTTGAGTGACAGCATCGTTAGCTGCTTCTTACTGAGAACCTAGTGTGTGTGAGGTAAGATTCCTAGCTATAGGGATCAGTGGTTAACAAAGAGATTAAACAATTTACTACTGTTGTTATATTAAGTTCTTGTTTCATATGAGCCTTCCTCTTACCATGTTTTGTATCATTTGGAATTGACCTGATTAAACATTGTGTCTGACATTAAAATGTTGTTACTAGGGAAGCAGAAAGATAGAGCCATGATTTGTACCCTGATTTGTTCAGTTTCACTCTATTATGGATCCTTCTACCAAAATCTGCCCTCCAGAATGGTTCTAGTTAAGTCTTTCAGACTGTGTACATGGCTATTAACTTTCTGTTACATATATCTTTTTGGAACATATGTTTAGGTCAAAGGAAGGAATCATGAAAAGAACCCTGTCTTGATTGAAGACCTGGGGTAAGCTTTTTTAAAAAAAAATTAAGAATATTAGTTCAAACCAGCCATTTTTATTAAAGTATATTATTTCCTTCACTTTAACTACGTCAAGGTCTGTTTGAGGATCCGATAGAAATGGAGTTTTTTGGGATTTCATCCTCAAATCATAACCCCTGAAAGTGCTGCACAGAGGGTCTGGTGACCTTGCTTTTTGGTGTTTAAAGAGGTCTAAGTGAAGCAGGAGGAGAAAAAGGAGGAGCAAGATGAAAGTCTTAATTAAAAGATTACAAAGAGATTTTTAAAGCAGGGTTTCCATAGGATACAGCACTGGGATAAGACTAAAGAAGTAGTATAGCATTAACCCTGGCAAAGAAAAATCTAAGTTTAGGTTCAACTAGAAAAATACCTTTTCAGAAGAAGTGGTGAAAACATATTGTATATGTTTGTCCAATTATCTGGTAACAATTTCAAGGAAATGTGACTTTGAGCTTATTTACATCACATTTTGAAATGAAGAGTGGATATAAACAAATGAATCGAGTATGGTAGGAGGACTAAACAGGAGTTCCTCAGAAGGTTTAATGAAAACATTTCAGTGCCATTTTCCTCTCTTCCCCACTTTAATTTAAAAATAGCACCAAAGTGCACATGTTAATATGTCATGCTGTGTGCTCATTCATTGGCACTGAGTCTTTCAATACTTTGTGAAAACAAAAATCCTAGAACTCTGCTGTTTCTATGGCAACTGAATTTTAAGAAGGCAAAATTTCCAGTTTGATAGAGCTGAAAGGCTATACTAACATCAGATTTCAATGATTCTGAAATTATGGTGTCAGGAAGAGTCAGTATAATACATAAGGTTCAGATGGCACCTACTCAGCATTTATTTTTCTGTTCAAATAATGTTTAAAAGCTAATAAAATAATTTATTAAAAGCATTATTCTATAATCCAATATTGTGTAGCATTAATAATGAAAAAAAGTAGATTGAAACTCTAGTATGATATAAAACCACAAAGAAGTATTAGAATCATAATGATAATTCTTTACCTAATGAATTTCATTGTATGATCATATAGTGGATGTGCATTTTCATATTAATAAAAGGAATAATGTGCATTATTAATGTTCTCTCCCCCTGTGTGCGCCAAGATCATTAAAGACTTTTAAGTAAAACTTGAATTTGGAAAAAGGAACCAGAAATTCTCTCTAAAAGAGAGGTTTTCTCTGGTCCATGAAAATTGGAATGACTATTCCAATTGAGAAAAAATGCATTAATTTCTTAAGGCTATTGTAATAGTATCAGCAGGGTGGCTGAAGCAACAGAAATGTATTGCCTCACAGTTCTGAACCTAAAAATCTGAGGTTAAGCTTGTGGTCAGTTTGGCTCCTGAAGGCTATGATGGATAATTAATATCATGCTTCTCTCATAGCTTCTGCCAGATTTCTGGCAACCTTTCTGGTTCCATGATTTGTATACCCATCACCCCAATTTCTGCCTTCTGTTGACATGGAGTGTGTGTGTGTGTGTGTGTGTGTGCATGCATGTATGGGTGCACTTTCACAGTTTTCCCTTTTATAAGGACACCAGTTTTTCTAGGTCACAGGCTCATCCTACTCCAGGATAACCTCCTCTTAACTAATTACGTCTGCAATGATCCAATGTCCAAATATGGTCCCATTCCTACTACAACATTTCTTCCCTCAGAAGAAAGAGAAAAAAGAAGGAAAACAGATGGAAATTTGTAAAGAGGGCAATAGAGATGGAAAAGATTAGGAATAAGAAATAGAATTCTGGTGACGGTGCCTCTGTCAAGAGCAATTTTAAAACGGCAATGAAATCAAATCAGCCACAAAGGAATGTTCCAAACTAAATTCACTTTCATTTCTTCAGGTAATTAATTCTTAATTCTCATAATATTTGGGTGAGCTATAAAGGAACTGCACAGTACTCTGGAATGTGCTAGATACTTTGTCAATGTGATGACCAAGACTTTACCTTTGATATAATTTATAACAGGGAGTATCAAACTGTTTCTTAAAGAGTCATACATTTGTATAGTCAATATTTTAGATTTTGTGGGCATAACATCACAATCAAGGCTGTTATATAGGTATTGATATAACTATTTAAACTTTGAACATTTAAAAATGTAAACCATTCTTAGCTCACTGGCTACTAGAAACAAAAAACAGAACAGAGCAAAGCAAAATATAACAAAGCAGGCAGTTTACTGTCTCTGATCTATAATGTAGCAATTTATATAAGCAAACCCAGTATAACTTTCTGTGTTTCTTACACCTGCTACAATGGTTAGCATTGCATTATAAGAGAGTACACAATGCGCTCAAGACAGAACTGTAGTTTTGTTCATAGAAATCATGGAACAAGAAAGGTTGCCAGAAAACTGGCAGAAGCTATGAGAGAAGTATGGCATTAATTATCCATCACAGCCTTCAGGAGTCAACCCTGACCACAACCTTCACCTCAGATTTTTAGGTTCCTCCAACCCCTTTCTCCTTCTCTCTCTTTGCGCTCCCCTTTCCCCACTCCTCATCTTGACGTTAATTGTCATTAATTTTCCTCATATCAAAATTGAATACATAGGATTCATGCTTCTCCATTCTTGTGATTTTTTACTAAGAATAATGTGTTCCACTCCCATCCAGGTTAACACAAATGCTATAAAGTCTCCATTTTTTTAAAATGGCTGAATAGTATTCTATGGTATACATGTACCACAGCTTGTTAATCTATCCTGGGGTGGGGGTCATTTAGGATGTTTTCACATTTTGGTGATTGTAAATTGAGCTGCGATAAACAGTCTAGTGCAAGTGTCATTATGATAAAGGTTCTTATTTCCTTCCATATAGATGCCCAGTAATGGGATTGCAGGATCAAACAGGAGGTCTAGGTTGAATTCTTAGAGATTTCTCCATACTTCTTTTCAAAAAGATTGTATTAGTTTGCAGTCCCACCAGCAGTGTAAAAGTGTTCCCTTCTCTCCATATCAGTGCCAGTATGTGCAGTTTTGATTTTTTGTGATATGGGCCATTCTTGCTGGAGTTAGATGATATCTCAGGGATGTTTTAATTTGCATTTGTCTAATAATTAAGGATGATAAGCATATTTTCATATGTTTGCTAGCCATTTGTCTGTCCTCTTGAGAGAAGATTCTGTTCATCTCTCTTCCCATTGATATATGGGATTGTTGGCTTTTTTCATGTGGATTAATTTGAGTTCTTTATAAATCCTAGTTATTAAGCTTTTGTCTGATTCAAAATATGCAAATATCCTTTCCCATTGTGTAGGTTGTCTATTTGCTTTGGTTGTTGTCTCCTTAGCTGTACAGAAGCTTTTCAGTTTAATTAAGTCCCATTTGTTTATTTTGGTTGTTATTGCAATTACCATGACAGTCTTCTTCATAAAGTCTTTCCCCAGGCCAATATCTTCCAGTGTTTTTCCTATGCTTTCTTTGAGGATTTCTATTGTTTCATGCCTTAAATTTAAGTCCTTTGACCATCTTGAATCAATTTTTTGTGAGTGGAGAGAGGTGCAAGTCCAGTTTCAGTTTTTTGCATGTGGATATCCAGTTCTCCTAGCACCATTTATTGAATAGGGAGTCTTTCCCCTAGTGTATGTTCTTGTTTGGTTTATTGAAGATTAAGTGGTTGTAAGTCATTAGTTGCAGGGCTTTTTTAGTGACCCAAATGCTGAACCAAACTGGGTCAAAGTAACTCTCTGTAGTCATGTCTCTATAAGACATTCCACTGCTCACTATCAAATAGCTACAGTTCCTAGCCATGCTTCAGAAAGGCAATTTGTTACATTGAAAAAATATATATATATATTTTGGAAAATGTTTTCTTATGGGTGATTAACTACCAAGTGTACTGAGAGTAGCTGAAGGTCATATTTCAAAAGCACTCCATAGCCTTAGAAGATAGCATCCGTGTCCCCACTTGATAACTCTGTTTTTAAAAGGAAACCTAAAAGCTGGAAGTAAGGATAAAATCTCAGTAAAAGATGAGATTTCAGTAACAATTTTTCTTTAGATTCTTTTGAGGCACAAGAGTGTACAAAGTCAATCAGATTCATGACACAGATATATGGTTGCACCCAATACCAGGCATCTATTTTCCCATGTTTCCTGGTGCTGGTGTTGGTACAATGCAATACTCATGCCCGCTATTGCAACTAGACTCTTTCTGGTGACTGAGTGTAGGAGTCCTGTGGGAGAAGGAGGCTGAGTGGCAGCATTGGTTCCAAGGCTTTGTACACAAAGGACTAGGGCCAATCTTTTGTCATGATAATGATCATGAACAAGCATCTGTAGCTAATGGAATGGCAATGTTTTCCAATGTGGGTCTACAAAACACACTTTGTTTATTTCTTATTACATAGTTCTGAAACTTATTTTACCATATATTTTTTTCCATCAAGAGTTGTTAAAATCCTGTTAAACACACATTAGAAAATGTTTCATAATAAAAAAAAAATCACAGATTACCATTTTCCAAGCTTTCTGTGTATTTGCCTAGAGCAGTGGTTCTCAATCTTCCTAATGCCTCCTAATGCTGTAACCCTTAATACAGTTCCTCATGTTGTGGTGACTCCCAACTATAAAATTATTTTCATTGCTGCTTTATAACTGTAATTTTGCTACTGTTATGAATCATAATGTAAATATCTGATATGTATGATGTATTTTTATTGTTACAAGGGGGTTGCGACCCACAGGTTGAGAACTTCTGGCCTAAAAGATCAGGAAGAATGGCTTCTTGAAACTGATTCCATGATTTCAGCAGGAAAGAATCCAAGGGAAATAAAGTAGGTATTTTCCTACTAAGAACAGGACGAGGAAAAGAATGCCCACTCTCAACACTCCTATTTAACACCATACTGGAAATGTAGCTAATGCAATAAGAAAAGAGAAATAAATAAAAGGTATACAGGTTGGAAAGGAAGATATAAAATGTCTTTTCTTGCAGATGACATGCTTTTCTATGTAAAAACCTCAAAGAATCAACAATAACAATGAGAAAAACAACAAAATGTCCTGCAGTAAGTGTTTATAGTAAAGTTTCAGGACAAGGTTAATGTGCAAAAGCCAATTGCTTTCTTATTTACCAGCAGTGAGCAATGGAAATTTGGATTCAAAACACAATACATGTACATTAGCAGCAATGAAATGAAACAGGTGCAGTGCATGTGCCTGTAGGCCCAGCTACCTGGGAGAAGAAGGTGAGAGGATTTCTTCAGTCCAGGAAATTAAGGTTAGCATGACAAAATGGCAATACCCAGTCTCCAAAACAAAAATTAAAAAAGTAAAAATAGGCATAAGTCTAACCAAATGTGTACATGATCAATAGCAGAAAAACTACAAATCTTTGATAAAAGAAAAAAGATCTCCATAGAGAGTTATCTGATGGGAGTGTCCCAACTTGATTCACAGATTCAATGCATTCACAGTCCAAATCCTATAAAGTTCTTTTGTGGAATATTAACCAACTGATCTTAAATCCTATATGGAAAGGCAAAAGACCAAGAATAAACAAAGTAATATAGAAAGGGAATCAATCAGAGGACCAAAACTGACACCAAGACTTAAACTGTAACACTGAGTTAATCTAGGTAGTGTGAGATAGTATAAATCCATATGGCTTCAGAGATCCTGGTATATGGAATAATTACTGAAATCCACTAGTACAGGTTTTCACATTTCCTTTCATAAACAGAGTTCTCAAGTGGGGATGTGGCTGCCATTTTATGAGACTTGAGAGTGCTTTTGGAATATGATCCCCAACTTTTTCAGTTCACTTAGTAATTATCCACAGGAAAACAGTTTGCAACCAAGAGGGTACAGAAAGCCCAGAAATAGACACAACTTATCCATGACTTTAAGCAAATAAAATTCCATGGAGAGAAAGGAGAGTGTATTCAAGAAATGCTACTGGGACAAGTGAATCTAGATACAGATCTCACACCTTCACAAATGCCCAAATAGCAACTCAAAATGGATCATACACCTAAATGTAAAATAAAAAACTTTACAACTTCTAAACAGTTGCAGTGCATGTGCCTGTAGGCTCAGCTACCCGGGAAGTAAAAGTGAGAGGATTTCTTCAGTCCAGGAATTTGAGGCTAGCATGGCAAAATGGCAATACCCTGAAAATAGGAGAAAATCAAAGTGAACTTGGGTTTGGCAGTGATTATATTAACCTCAAAGTATCCTTGAAATATCTGTGAAAAAAAAAATTGGTAACTTTGGCTTCACTTAAATAAAAACTTCTGCCTTGCAAAAGCCATTATTAAGAAAATGAAGAGATAAGTCACAGATGGGGAGAAAAATTTTAAATACATATCTGATAAAGTGTTGATATCATAAATATATAAAGAATTCTTAAAATTCAACAATAAGAAAACAAGTCCATTGAAAAATGAACAAAAGATATGAACAGACAACTCACCAAAGAAGATATATAGATGGTAAATAAGCATATTCAGAGATGTTCAACATCATACATCATTAGGTAATTACAAACAAAAACAATGATAAACTACTGCTATGCATTATTTTTTTTTTATTATTTTTTTTGAGACAGAGCATCAAGCTGTCACCCTGGGTAGAGTGCTGCGGCATCACAGCTCACAGCAACATGCGCCTCCCAAGTAGCTGGGACTACAGGCGCCCACCACAACGCCCGGCCATTTTTTGGTTGCAGCTACCATTGTTGTTTGGCAGGTCCAGGCTGGATTCGAACCTGCAAGCTCAGGTGTACATGGCTGTTGCCTTAGCCTGTTGAGCCACAGGTGCCAAGCCTTTTTTTTTTTTTTTAAGGACTAAAGATGATCTATAAGTTTATATGCTTCAATGGAGAAGAATCATTTTTATCTGAAATATCAAGTTTTCTATCTTGATGAACACTAGAACTATAAACTGATACTTTAACTAGTATTAACTTGAAAATATAGTGAACATGTTCTTAGGAATCCTTTTTAAAAATCATAACTGTAAAAAGTCCCAGATACTAGCTAAACTCAAAGTTTTTCAAAAGTGAAGTTATTTAAAATGTTTTAATTTTAGGTATGTTCCAGAACAAAAAGAACAGAGATCCCAGTCTAAGAGGGGTTTCATGCAAGGGCACGTAAAGAGGCAAGATAAAGAAGAAAAAGAAGCAATCTATAAAGAACGCTGGCCAGATTACATAAGAGAACTACGGAAAAAGTAGGTTTATTTTATTTGAAGGTGAGAACACAGTGGCTAAATGACTAAAACAAAAGGCAAGTGGAAGGAGAGTTGTCTTTTTGAAGAGTCTTGTGAATCTCATATTCCAGCTGAATACTATACTGGTTTGACTGTTAAGCACTATTATCCCAGTAATTCTCTCTGTAGATTACTTTCCTCCATTTGCAGATTGAGTTGATTTTAAGCTTTTATAGCAGGGTAAGCCTTAAGAAACTTCATCAGGTATTTTATGACTTCTGTTTAACTTTGGTAGGTATTCTGCAAATACGGTAGATGTTATAAAAACGATGGATGATGATAAAGTTGATCTGAATTTGATTGCTGCTCTTATCCGATACATTGTTTTGGAAGAAGAGGTTAGTTTTTTTTTTCCCTTCAAGTAATATAATTTTAATTTTATTTGCATATCAAGGGCATGAAAAAATATTTTTCCTAATTACTTTTGAAAATAGATCATGGGGGCGCACCTGTGGCTCAATGAGTAGGGTGCAGGCCACACACATACACCCATGCTGGTGGGCTCGAATCTGGCCCAGGTCAGCTAAACAACAATGACAACTGCATCAAAAAATGGCCAGGCGTTGTGGTGGGCACCTGCAGTCCCAGTTACTTGGGAGACTGAGGCAAGGGAATTGCTTAAGCCCAAGAATTGGAGGTTGCTGTGAGCTGTGATGCCACAGCACTCTACCCAGGGCAACATAGTGAGACTCTGTCTCAAAAAAAAAAAAAAAAAAAAAAACTCATGGAAGAAATTATTTGTGACTAGATTAAGAATCCTAAAGTAGTAAAATACTTAGGTATTTGACGTGTTTAAAGACTAAACAAAATATCTGGATTATAATTTTATTTTTTAAGAAGCTTGTGTTCTTTTATTAAACTGAGCTAGTATAATTTTAATGAGCTCTTAAAGTGTTTAAACAATTTTACTATATTTTGTTGATGTGATCCTTCGTAATGGTCATTTCTTCTTTATATAGGATGGTGCAATATTGGTCTTTCTACCAGGTTGGGACAATATCAGCACTTTACATGATCTTTTGATGTCACAAGTGATGTTTAAATCAGGTATTATATAAATATACTTTTTTGCAGTTCTACACGTGTGTCAGCGTTTGAATTCACTATCCCATATATGTTTGGTGAAGTTTTCTGCAACTTTTTATCTTAAAACTTAATTTTCTTTTTTAATTTTCAGATAAGTTTCTAATTATACCTTTACATTCACTGATGCCTACAGTTAATCAGACACAGGTATGTTGTTCAGTGTATTTTTCTGTCTTTCACATGAGGCAGAATACAAGGACCGTTTATTATTTGTTTTCTTTAATTTTTTTAAGGAAGCATTTTCAAATAGTAATCCATATAAAAAGATATTTCCTTGAGAACCTTTGCAAATAAGTCTTTAGGAGATGATTGTACAAAAACTTGAATAACAGAGGGTAATCCACAAATCAAATTAGTGTTGTCAGGGTTGATGGAAAAGTTTAAAGAATTGGTTTCACCAGTAACTTGTTTGTGGATTTCCTGAATAAAAGAAAAGATATGTTGAGTACCACTAAAAATAACTCAACGTAGATATTAATTACCTGTGACAGCTTCATGTTTGAGATTTTGTTTTAACAAAATTAGTATTTTTGCAGATACCAGATTTCCTGTTGAATTAGTAGTCAGAAAGAGGTATTTCCCTAATTAAAATGAACAGTGCATTCTCAGAGGCCAGACTTTTGAGAACATGAGTGTTTGCAGGCTGTGGCAGAATGGAATTGATGAGGATATCTGCCTCTCTCCCCTTCTAGTTTCTGTCCTCTTTTTGTAAGAAAATATCAAGTTATTTTTTGAGGGGGATCCTCTTAATATCCTTTTTTGCTGGCACCTGGGTAAGACTCAGCCAGCTGAATTAGGTACAGAGGATACATACCTGGGGGAAGAAGGAACTCTTAATTCCAAGGAGCATCTGATAGAGAGGAACTTCCATCTTTGACACCATAACCTGGTTAATTGTGTGTTCCTTTGCTGGAGAATCAATGACTGGCCTGGGAAATATTTTCTCTGTTGATTACCATTTTTATAAATGAGGAGTTAAGTTGATACATTATTTTTTGCATTGTACCCAGTAGTACTTGACTACCTGTCTTTCTCCTACTTCAGTGGCATTGGTGGGGAGTGCTGGGAGAACAGTGTTGTTGGTAGGATTCAGCAGTTGTAGAGGATTTTTTCTTTAACTGTTTGAGGTGTGCTCAGAAATAAAACGTGCCAATTGAGGTGTACAGCGATTGCAACAATAGTTATGATGCATGGAGCGCTCCTGGGTGTTCTTTGGTTTCTTACTAATCAAAATGATTCACCAAAGTTGGTTTCAGTTTCAATATTTTATACTTACATTTAGAAAAAAGTGATATGCAAACAAATTAATATGAAATGATAAAGCTTTACCATATCAATAAAAATTTAGTAATCCTTTTTTGTATGGTACAACTCAAAACATGGTTTGCTGTGTAATCCGACACTACATTGCAGTGTGTTTCGCTTCACCTTTTATGATTTGTGCAAACAGACCTCCAGAGGGTGCTTGCTATATTCCTATTGGATCACTTTACTTTGATGAAAAATGCCTGTCTGTGAGAGGAAATAGATTGTTGTCAGAAACAGTTCTTCCTCCAGAGTTAGTCAGTCATCTTGTCAACTGGATATTTTTCTAGAATTTTTCTAATTAGGTATATAGGAAATTGTGTAAATTTTTTATTGGTTGCAGTTTATAAAGTACATGTTACAAATTGATAAATCAAGCCTGTGCGGGGAAAAATACATGTTTTCTGTGTAGTATTTATAGAATTTAAATTTGAAATAGGTTCTGCACTTTCATTTTCCAACTCAGATTCTGAGGTACTTGACAATTTACGTTTTTTGTGAGAAGTATTTTTAAGTTACCTCTATGTCAAGTTCTCCAACATCAACTCTTCTGAACTTGATGACTCCTTGAATTTATCATATTCATACTCCAACAAGAATCCACTATTTGTACAAATTATTTCAGACACAAGTATGACAAATACTGAGAAGGAAGCATATCATGCTTACAGACTCAAGGGCGGCAACAGAACAGTAACGTGTGTCCTCCAGTTTTTGTTTGCAAGATGAATGCCTATAGGCAGGAACATCTTGTATTGAACTCACTCCTAACTCCTTGTTCCTATTGAACATCTTGTTGCCACCCATGTAGGTTTGGCCTAATTCTTATCCTTAAAGTGACCTTTTCTCCCTCCTTATACCCTCCAGCTTTTATTAAAAGACATGTTATAAATCAAAATCATACTTCATTTGAAATTTTATTTGTGATAAGATTGGTGACATCTATTGAAGATGCAGTTTGGTTTACCCAAAGGGAATTTTTGTAGTATTGAAGATGATGTGTACTCAATAAGTGTATATATCAGAATTAGATGTATATGTCAGTGAATGAACACAGAATGCTACAAAGGAACAGTATATAAAGTAATTCCTCTAATTGCAAAAATAATCTATCAAGAGATTAGTGTACTTTTGCAATTTTGATGTATTTATTCTTACAGGTGTTTAAAAAAACCCCTCCTGGCGTTCGGAAAATAGTAATTGCTACCAACATTGCTGAGACTAGGTAAAAAAAAAAATATTAATTATCAATTACTGATGATTATGTAAGTTTTGAGCACCATAAAATATATTAACATGCTGTGATCTTTTTTGTGACAAGATACTTTGTAATTTCTTAAAAACAGGCTAGTCATA
This sequence comes from Arctocebus calabarensis, assembly GCA_963573935.1. Taxonomy (NCBI): domain Eukaryota; kingdom Metazoa; phylum Chordata; class Mammalia; order Primates; family Lorisidae; genus Arctocebus; species Arctocebus calabarensis. The sequence continues at coordinate 20,165 of CAUYON010021558.1, read as the reverse complement.
GCAGTAAACATGGTTTATGTTTTATAAAAAACTTTCACAGTTTTAACCTTCTTCAAATAATAGACTTCTGAATAGATTTTTTTCAGAGCTTTCCTATAAAAAGCCCGGGAGTTGAGGTGCATTTTGTCCCTTTTGCCTGATTCTGCCCAGGAGTGGTATTATTTGAAATTAGTTGTATCTGTCCTTTAATAATTCTTGTATTTCCTGGGAGATACTAGTATACAATTTAGTCACTAAAACAGATTGTTTTAATGAAAGCTGATGTTCAGCTGTGCGTTGAGGGACCCACCGAGCTAGGCATCAGCCAGGCTATAAAGTTTAGCTATGGGCAAGTAAGAATTCAGCAAGTGATCCATATCATCGGCACTGTGCTATCACTGTAGCTTCTGGTGCTGCCTATAATGTCGGTAATTGTGAACAGAGTGGTGAAATTCCTGATCAGCTAAAATCCACTTGGTATGGTAGGACGTGCTCTGAAATCACTAGACCTGTTATAGGTTAATAGTGCTATCGATTTTTTTTTTTTAACATTTTCTATATCTTGTTTTCCAAATAGCATTACCATAGATGATGTAGTTTATGTGATAGATGGAGGAAAAATAAAAGAGACACACTTCGACACTCAGAACAACATCAGCACAATGTCTGCTGAGTGGGTTAGTAAAGCTAATGCCAAACAGAGGAAAGGTCGAGCTGGAAGGTAAGTGTGAACATTTTCCTGAGTCTTTAGAACACTCAAAAATTTAATGTTAGCAAAATATTTTGCTGGCATTTAAAGATACTTATTAGGAGATATCATTTTGATATCATTTTGAACTTTATGCAGGATCTTTTTAAATAAGAAAGTTGTTCTAATGATAGTTTATTTAGAAAAGTATCTGCCAAGTTTTCTATTTTATGAATTTTTTACAGCCATTTCTTTAGTCTGGATAATTAAAATTAATACTTAATTCTCTTGTAATTTTGTATCCATTTCCTCTTTTAAAAGCATATGTTACCTAATAATAAACAGTTAATACTATTGAGTGTGAGATCATGTTGTCAACACTTTTTATATATTAATTTGCTTAAGCCCCACCGTAATGCTATTGGATAGGTTATTATCTGCATTTGAGGGGAAAGGAAATTAAGATATAAAGAAATTAAATGACTTGTCCAAAGTCACACAGCTTTGTAAGTAGCACAGCCAGGATTTTAATCCAGGCAGAGTTCAGCTCTTTAACTGGACTTATAGTAATTTTTTACCATTAGTTAACAAAGAAAACACAAAGCTTTTTTAATTTTCCATTAATGTGACAGTAGCATAAGAAATATGCCAGTTTTAACAGTAAGAAAAATGATTTGTTTTTAATTTTTACAAATAATTGCAGTTATGGCTGTCTTTTAGGGCACACATAACACTATTTTTATACTCATTATTACTCGTATTTATATGAGTGATAAAATCCTGTCTGGAGTTGGAGAAGATAGTTATTCTTTTGCCGTTTCTACATAGAATAAGAGATTCCTGTTAAACTTTGGGTGTAGACTCATTTAAGTGAGAAAAGGAGAATTGAAAGAAAACATTACAGACCATTTTGTCAACCCTTGTTTGAAGTTTGTACAGTATCTGTAATCTCTCACTTGCTGAGTCTTTGCAGGTTATCATAGTATAACTTAATTTCCAGGAATCTTACTAGATTTTACAGTTGATGTTTTTGAATAAAAATCATAGTTTAGTCAAAAAACGTGTAGTTTTTTTCTCCCCCCCCCGCCTTTTTTTTTTGAGTCTGAGTCTCAAGCTGTTGCCCTGGATAGAGTGGTAGGCATCACTGCTCACAGCAACCTCAAACTCTTTGGCTTAAGCGATCTTTTTGCCTCAGCTTCCAAGTAGCTGGGTCTACAGGCACCCGCCACAACACCCAACTATTTTTTTAGTTATAGTTGTCATTGTTGTTTGGCAGGCCTGGGCTGGATTGGGACCTGCCAGCTCCAGTGTATGTGGCTGGCGCCTTAGCCACTTGAGCTACAGGTGCTGAGCCAAAAAAAGTGTACTGTTAATTATCATGGATAACTTCCTAGGGGACTCAGCAAACTGGGATTTGCCTGTGCAGACCCATTACCCCCGAATACGGATTCAAAATATATTCACCAGGGTGAATAGGTTTGGTATACCTTTATGTATAGATGGTAAACACACCAGGTCTTAGATTTGATCCATAAAACAATTAGAGAAATAGTATGAATAGAGCTGTTACACGTTAATGACTCTTTCATCCCCGCTACTATGATGGAAGTTAACTATAGAATTAGGCAGTTTAGCAAAGCCCAATTAGATTGAGCAAAGGTTATTTGTGAGACCAGAAATAGCTGTACTATCTGGTTCTCAATGGATGTACTCCTGTTTTAGTTTTTGCTAAAGGGACATTTGGCCATGTTATGTAATAAATAGATGATCAGTCTTTGTAGTCTCGTGGCAGAAATAGCCAAGATGTTCAGAATTTGTATTCCTATAGCACCAAGAGCCCATAGAAATATTTATTCTGCTTGAAAATATGTTCAATGTAGTTACCTCTTCACATCTATACTTACCATTGTCCCAAAAATATTATTCATGTCATTAGTTGCAAGTATAAAACAGAAAATTTTAATATACCTCCTAGAGCTCACTAAATACAACATACAATATTTAAAATGCTTTTTTTGGTAATGTTGACAGGGTAGTATAATACTAGGATTTGTTACATAATATGATCACAAGGCATATGTGAGGTTACAACTTTTAGCTTTAACCTAAGTAGGCTGCTGTTGCTGAGCATGATAATCTGACATCTGTTAGAAACAGGGAATCAGGGCGGCACCTGTGGCTCAAAGGAGTGGGGCACTGGCCCCATATGCCAGAGGTGGTGGGTTCAAACCCAGCCCCGGCAAAAAAAAAGAAACAGGGAATCCAATTATTGGCAGAGGATCTGGTGTATTTCTTTCTTAAAAGTGAGACATGAGATAGAAGATTGAAGTTTTTCCCAAGCAGATGGGGAGAAGGAATATATGATTTCATAAAAATATAATAATTACATAGATTAGTTATAATGTGGCTTTCTCTGGAGGTCTAAAAAGTCATTGATAGCTCCCTTCCACCTTTTTTTTAAGAGTTCAACCTGGTCATTGCTATCATCTCTATAATGGTCTTAGAGAGAGTCTTCTAGATGACTATCAACTGCCAGAAATTTTGAGAACACCTTTGGAAGAACTTTGTTTACAGATAAAGGTAAATTGGATGGGAGAATTAAGAAAACAAATAGGAAAAAAAACTAATGGGGGTAATTTAATTTATAGCATCTTTAATAGAAAAAAGTCCTGTATCTGCAAGAAAGAATTATTAACATGCATTTGTTTTATTTCTATTTTAGTAAACTGTGTATTTAAACTTTTTTCAAATGTGTATTAAGTAGTTTTGAATTGCATAGTGCTCTGGAGAAGCCAGGCTGGCTGTGTGTGAATCCTACCTCCTGAAAAGCTAGCTCTTTTTTACTTTGTGCAAATTACTTAAAGTTCATAAAATTCTTGAACATGGTAAGTGCTTAGTAAATGTTAAGTTTTTATTACATCATAAAATATTATTTCTCATTTTAAACTATTTAGCATTTTTAGCATCTTAATAATCTTTTATATCTTATTTTGAAGATAATTAGTAAGCAACTTGCTTGTTGATGATTTTAACCAGGTACTTTTCTTATGAGAGATTTAATAGTTTCTGGTAGAAAGTAGTCTGTAGGCCTTTAAACATGTTTTTATAGACTACAAGTATAATTTTAATTCATTTTGGTAAAATACTTGAAAATCAACATCTAAGTTTGGTGCTTTGAGTGATCAGCACAAGTGGAACTAAATTATTATGTCAGTAATGGCATATGTTTAATTATATTGTCTCTCTCGCCCCACTTTCAGATTTTAAAGCTAGGTGGAATTGCTTATTTTCTGAGTAGGTTAATGGATCCACCATCAAGTGAGGCAGTGCTGCTCTCCATAAGACACCTGGTGGAACTGGTAAATTTGATTTTTTTTTTTTAATTCTTTTTTAAATTTAGAGTTTCAGAACATGTGAGCCAGTTAATTATAAACTTTATTCTCATTATTGCAAAGTAGTCTGTGATTTACAGTGCCATTTGACTCTCAACATAGTATGTGAGATTTGCTGTAGGCTGTAAATTAATACCTTTGTGATGCTCTTATAAGGCTGAGCCCTTTCTGCACAGTCTTTTCTTTGTAGATGTGATTTGAAATTACATAAAATTTTAAAATATTAAAATTACTGATCTTTATATATCTTCTTAAAATGAGCTTGATTGGTTAGTCTACTCTTTCTAATTGCCATGATATTTTTAGAGCTTTTGTCCAGTTCAAGTAACTTAATAATCCTGTGGTCATTGAATAATCATTTGAAGGAATACTAACAGGTGTCCTTTCTCCAAAAAAATATACTATGCTACTTGTTATTTTAGTATTATAACTTGTTTTCTTAGGACAAGGTTTTCTGATGATAAGTTTCTTTTCATAAAATCAGTGTTTTTAAGAAACTAGTTCTGGTGTCTTAAGTGACCACTTACTTATTAGCCATATCTGCACAAGCCCATATTGAGAGAAGCGCAGGACTAGATGCTGCTTATTGCTTGGAGTGGGGAAAGGTGCAGGGTGTTGGAGCTGTGTTGTCTAACACACATGCCACCAGAGGCATATGTGGCATTTGAAACTTTGAATTAGATAGGAAATTCAGTATCTCATTGCACTCAAAGACTTCACTAGTTGCTACTATATGGGGCAGTGCAGAAATAGAACATTTCCATCGTTGCTATGAGTTCCGTTGGTTAGTGCTGGGTTAGATGGTAGCAAAGACACATTTTACATATTTCACAGAGTTTGGGGGCCATCCATGCAGATAATCTTTGAGAATTTGGTTATATTGGAATATTGTAATAGCTTTTATCATAACAAACTATTTAAATGAAAAACTGTTATATATTATCTCACGATCTCTATGGGACCTTTTATTAGATTTAATAAAGTTCCTGCTGTTTTAGGAAGTGGTGAGGTTTTTCTGTTGACCCTCTCTTCCCCTCTAGGCTTTTATCTCATAGAATATGATTGTGGACAGCTAGGTAGTGGTCAGAGAATCAGTGGTAGTGATGAATAACCAGAGGACTCAGATGGATTCAGAAGCCAATCAGAGTGGGATGACTTCCTCTCTCTCAGCTGAATAAAAAAGCCAGTCTTAGCAATTTGTAGGCAACACAGTCAAGAAAAGGTCAGCGAACTCTTGCCAATGGTGGGGTCTGAGGCCCATATTTAAAAAAATATTTTTTATTGTGAAATATAGCATGCACTTCTAGAAAAAGCAAGCAAAACAAAGACATGCAGCTTAATTACTTTGTGATTTATCACAAAGTAAACACCATCTAGTAATTACTTATGTCTGGAAGAGAGACTATTCCCAGTGTGCTAAAAGTCCTCCTCGTACCATACCTTGCTCCAGTTACTCCACTATCCCTTATTCCCAAAGATAACCTCGATCATGACTTTAGTACTAGTTAGTCTCTTGCTTATTTTTATTGATGATTTTACTGTAAAAGTGTACATCTCTGTGGAGTTGAGTTTAATTTTGCCTGTTTGGGGAACTTTACATGAATTCATGCAGAATGAGGGGCAGAGCTCTGGATTTTTTTCACTTAATGTTATGAGATTGATCTGCATTATTGCTTTCAGCTATAGTTCACTTCTTTCTTTTTCTTTTCTTCTTTTTTTTTTCACCATATTGTGTTTTTTGACTACTGAAAGACATTTTTCTTATTTCCAATTTGGGGCTATTACATATAATGCTGATGAGAACATTCTTCAGTAGTTGGTGTTTTCTGGTTCATTGAGATAAAAGCTATGTAAGTATAATCAAGTTTGGTAGATAATGCCCAACAGGTTTTCAAAGATGCTGAACCACTTAGACACCTATACCAGTGACAGGTGGAAGTTTCGTTGCTCTGTAGCTTCACCTGCCCTTGGTATTATCAGTCTTTTATTCTTGCCATGCTGTTATGTATGTTGTAGTTTTCATTTATGTTTTTAATTTGTATTTTCATAACTGTCATTGAATTTGTAAGCACCTTTTAATATTTTTTGCCCATTTAGATAGTCATGTTTATAAATTTTTAGTGCCTGTTTTTCTGTTAGGTTGTAGATTATGATACATTTCTTGTGTACTCCTTATCTGATCTGTTCAATATTATTCGTGTCTATATTTTCACTTTTTTTCTTTTTAATAGTATCTTAATGAACAGATATCCCTCATTTAATGTAGTTGAAAGTATCAATATCAAATATTATTACTGTTTGCCCTTTAACAAGTCTTCACCTATTCTGGAGTCATGAAGATATAGTTTTAAAAATTTTATTGTTTTGTCTTTCTCATTTGGTCTAGTAGCTGGGACTGCAGTAGGCGCCCGCCACAACACCCAGATATTTTTTTATGTTGCAGTTTGGCCAGGGCTGGGTTTGAACCCACCACACTCTGCACCCACTGAGCCACAGGCACCACACATGCTTTTTCTTTATTTACTAAAAATTTGCTAGTTTGTTCTGTATTATTTCTCTCCTAATACTGACAGAAAAACCAAATTGTGAATTAATTTTGGTTTTTTTTGACCTCAGAATTTATGTTTTGATGAAGAAAACTAAAACTGAGTGATATTAGTATTAAATATTTGGTATTTGGGCTTATGAGAGTGAGTATTGGCCAATTTTTTTTTTAAGCAAACTAAAATAGCTTTAAATGTAATGTTTTACAATGTCTATTAAATAAACTCTTCCTTTGCAGAATGCTTTAGATAAACAGGAAGAATTGACACCTCTTGGAGTCCACTTAGCACGATTACCAGTTGAGCCACATATTGGAAAAATGATTCTTTTTGGAGCTCTGTTCTGTTGCTTAGACCCCGTACTCACCATTGCTGCTAGCCTCAGCTTCAAAGATCCCTTCGTCATTCCATTGGTAAGGAAGATTAAGTACATGCATTTTTAGATATAGAAAGTGATTGTTTAGATATGCTTTTTCTCAACTTGTTATTAGAATGCCATTTTCTGTCTTTAGAACAATGTTTATTATGTTATTTTTTGAGGGAAAAGAAAAGATTGCAGATGCAAGAAGAAAAGAATTGGCAAAGGACACTAGAAGTGACCACCTGACAGTTGTGAATGCATTTGAGGTAAGGAAAAAAAAAAGATCTTATTCTGTGTTGTAATACATTATTTAAGTGAAAAGCTAATAATAGGATATGAGTATATTAAACCTTTTAAAATCTATATTATAATTGTCAGGAATACATTGAGAATTTTAAAATTAGGTGAACATTTGAAAAAAATTGTAATTGATTTTCGATTTTGTTAAGGCTTATTCCATGTACTCCTTTGTTAATAATAGGACAAGTGAACAATTTATTTTAAAATGATGTATTTGAGGCTTGGCACCTGTAGCACAGTGGTTACGGCGCCAGCCACATACACCAAGGCTGGCAGGTTAGAACCCCGCCAGGGCCAGCTAAACAAAAGTGACAACTACAGCCAAAAAGAAATAGTCGAGAGTTGTGGAGGGCACCTGTAGTCCCGGTTGCTTGGGAGGCTGAGGCAAGAGAATCGCTTAAACCCAAGAGTTTAAGGTTGCTGTGAGCTGTGATGCCACGGCACTCCACCAAGGGCGACATAGTGAGACTCTGTCTCAAAAAAAAAAAAATGTTATGTATGATGTTATTTCTTGGTATCCTTCTCTGACTGACATTTGTATAGTCTGTTTATTAATAAAATATCCCTATATTGTATTCAGATATAACATTTTAATACAGTATCATAATCATGCATATAATTCAGATAAGAAAGACATTTTCTACTCTCAGGGATAAATATTTATCACCTGTCTGTGTAGCTATAGATTCTGTGGCTATAGATTCAATTTTTTACTGAATATAATGGGAAAATTTATGGTTGTCTTCCCCTTTGACTTTATTCAGTTATCTTTCCTCTCTCCCCATTTACTTCTTTCTCTAGCTAAAAAAAGTCTGTGGATTAGAAATATATTAATAGCACTGAAATTTAACAGTGTGCTCTTATTTATATTATGTACAATTATAGTGGCATTTTTGTGTAAAATATGTCATTAATGTATTGTGCTTATTTGTGTCAGGGTCTGCAACTTTAGCAGTGATCATGGGAAGTTTGCCATTTTAGTTTGTAACTTATAAAATACTTTGAATTTTTTACAAAGAAAAATATCTGTAGCAGATTAGACTATCACTAAAATGAAGATGCAAACCAGTAAGCAAGCTTTGCTTTAGGGAACAGTGTAAATAGATTTCTTCATTTCTTTAAAGGGCTGGGAAGGAGCTAGGCGTCGTGGATTCAGATACGAAAAAGACTATTGCTGGGAATATTTTTTGTCTTCAAACACACTACAGGTAATGCTTAATATTTTGCAGTAATTATATATGCTGTATTAGATAATATGTGTATTTACTTTGTATGTATTTGTGTTATATACAAAATTAGAGGGAGAATCTTTATTAAATGAATTGTACCAAACAAGTAAACATGCATAATAATATAAAACAGAAAACTAATGGCTAAGAAAAGAAACAAGGTTCCAGAGTATAACAACAAAGTACTGCAAGGCTCAATTTCTGTTTCTTTCTCTACCTTCTAGTTGATGTTTTGATGATTCACCCTGTAAATTTTTACTAATAGTCTGAAAATCTATTGAAAAATATCAAATCGAGTGAGTTCTTTAACTTTCCTAACTTAATGTAGTAAAATTAGTGCATCGCAGGTGTATGTAAAACAGAAGAAGGTAAACAATAGGTAGGACTTGTATGCATCAGACTTCAGACTCTACACTGAACTGAGAATCTCAAGACGGGAGGAATGGGAATATCTTTTTGCCTTCTCTCATTACACATACACACCAGCTATGTGCCGTGAGGCCTGGTACTAGATACTAACAAGCCCACAGAGTGGTCAGTGAAGTCTATCATGTCGATTAGAAGTGCCCAATCATGAGCAAAATGAAAAAAATGGGTCTTTGACACCTGTGAAAAGTGCCAAAAGCAAAAAAGAATGGAACACAGTATGTTTCAACTGTCTTGTTTTATGGAATAGCTTAATAAGAGTGTAAATTCAGCAAAACAAAGTTAAGAAACCAATAGAGTGAAAAGACTCCTGAGCTAAGAAAACAAAACTTAGGCCAAAAGAAAATCACATGGAACAAAATGGACACCCCTTAAAAACATTATTGTCGTAGAAGAAAAGTTCGAAATAATCACAACGTATATGTGTACCTGAAAAAGACAAAAAGTAAATAAATAAAATTTTATGGACTTGAAGACAAGAGTGATGCATCATGAGGACAGTAGGTGTCTCTCTATATAAAGCACGTGTAATTGAATGTGAGACATATGTAAGAACATTTCTTTGAAATGGAAAAAATGTAGCAAACCACAGAATGAAAACGTGACTGAATTTAAGTATTATTTGAGAATATCATGTCCAGTCAAGATATGAAATGAAGTATAAAGAAAAAGGACAGGCATTCAGGAAACATTGAAGATACTACAGCTATGAGCTTTGCTTGAAAAATTCATTGATGGTGAAATGCTACCTATTAAAAGATCAATCACAGTGGAGATTTCAGGAATGGAGAGTGCATGCCAAATCAGCTCACATGCATTTAAAGGTAAACTAATGCAAAGTAGTGTTAGGAATCGTGCATGCAGAATATAATGTAAAGATTATTATCCTGAACAGTATGAAATAATGGTAATGAAAACCAAGAGGTGGCTATGAAAATTATTTACAAGTGGGGAAGCTGAAGTCAATAGCTTTCGTAAAAGGGATATGTACTTAAATGTGACCAAATTTATGTTCTATGAGATTTTCTTTAAATTTAAAGGGATTCTTTAAAAAAATATTTACTTTTTCATAATCAAATGAAGATTCATCTGATCATTTCACTTTCATTTTCCTATTTAATTTTTTAATTTGAACCAAAGTTAATTGATAGTTTTACAAAAACTTCTATACTATGATCCCATCGTTAGGATACATTTATGTCTGATTTTTTCGTTAGTGTATATGCATGAGTGTTTGCAATTTGTCTATGGAGTTAATGCTTATTTCTAAAGTGTTGAGGCGAGAGAATTTTCTTCACTGCTACTTTTCCATATTATCTGAATGCTTCATAATTCATGCATCATTTTTATTTAAATCATAATTTTTCTTTAAAAAAAAAAGATAGCCTTAAACCTATGTTCCAAAATGTTAATAGTAGTTATCTCTTGGTTATAGAAATATGGATGCTAGTTTTTCCTTATGCTTTTCTAGTTTTTTTAAATGGGAGGAAAGCAATTTTAAAAATGAATGAGTCTTTTGCAAAATGGAGTAATACTTAGACATTAGTGTTTATTCTTTACAAAATGCAAGCTTTTTCTGTAGACAGATAATATTTTAGGGTTATAGGCCATATGGTCTCTGTTAAAACTGCTCACCTGTGCCATTAATTATAGTGCAGAAGCAACCATAGACAGTAATGTAGATGAATGGGTATGGCCGTGTTCCAAAAAAATCTTTTTTACAAAAAGGTTTTTTTATAAGTCTGCTGACTCTTGCATTAAAACATGTTTTTGCAAAAGTGTTTTCATAGAGCAGAGGAAGTGTACAGTTATTTATGAACGTGCTGTGCAGCCCCAGCATGCGAGGGTATTGTAATTCTCCTTGTTACTGTTGCTGCCTAGATGCTGCATAATATGAAAGGACAGTTTGCTGAGCATCTTCTTGGAGCTGGATTTGTAACCAATAGAAATCCCAAAGATCCAGAATCTAATATAAATTCAGGTAAGGCAGAAAACATAGTGTGTGCAACTTCCTACTGTTGTCTGTTTATCAGTATTTTATACTATTTTTTCCTCTACCTTCTCATCCCCAATAGATAACGAGAAGATAATTAAAGCTGTCATCTGTGCTGGTTTATATCCCAAAGTTGCTAAAATACGACTAAATTCGGGTAAAAAAAGAAAAATGTAAGCATTTAAGATTATTATGAATTACTTGTAACTGTCTTCATAATCTTTTGAACTCTAATGTAACAGGGCTTATATTGTAATGTGTTCTTATTCATGTTTGGGCCATATTCTTGATCTTTATTACTTTTGGTGCTTTAGAAGAAGACAGACTATGTAACATAAGCATTACTTCCCTTCACAGTACATCCTGGAATCACCTCTCTGATCCCCCATTCTCAAAGAATGCAAAAACATGATGATAGTGTAAATAGTAGAAAAGTCAGGCAGCTGTTAAAAACCAATATCTGGATAGAAATTGCTTGGAGTAGATTTTGTTTCAGGCACTTTTTTTCCTCTCTTATTAAAATGGATAATTTTGTAACTTAGCTCTTCAAGTAAAATTGTGGTATTTTGACTGTTTTCAGAAGTAAAGTATAATGTATGTACAAATAGCCTTTTAGTAGTAATTGGAGACAACAGCAAGGCATGTTTTTTCCTAATAAATGAGCTCATCTAGTAAGGATAAAAAAACTAAGACTCACAAGGGCCTAGTGTTAGGCCCTTTTTGGAAGGCACTCTAGCCTAAATCATGTATCCAGGATCATTTATAATAGTCCTTGCACTCAGTGCATTGATAAGTATTTTACTTGAGGAATATATCCTTGAGGAGTATATCCTAAGGAAGAAATTCCCAATGTTTTTTTTAATAGCTATATTACAAACAACCTAGATATCTAGTAGCAATAGGGAAATTATGGTTTTATAATACCACATTAGTTGACAGGTCAGTAGGTGGGGTGATAAACAGTCATTGGGTAGTAATATGGAAAAATATTTGAATTAATGTTAAATAGAAAAGTCAGGTACCCTGTGATTATAAACATGATAAAATATAGACTTTAAAAGTAGACCAAGGTATAAACATTGTTTCTAGGCTGTGGTTCTCAACTAGGGTGACTTTTGCCCCTCAGGAAACATTTGATAAGTGTCTGGAGACCCTTGTCATTGTCATAACAGGGGAGTAGTAATGTCTACTAGATAGGGGCCAGGAATGCTTTTAAACATCCTATAATGCACAGGACAGCCCTCCCCCAAAAAAGAATTACGCAGTTCAATGTGTTAGTAGTTTTGAGGTTAAGGAAAACCTGTTCTAAGGCAAGAGATTATGGGAAACAGTTTTAATAATTGTGGTTAAATGATCCAAGTGTTTTTTGACATCAGTATTTGCCAATCTTTTATTTATTTAATTAGATCATAGCTGTGTACATTAGTGCAGTCAAGGAATACAATGTGCTGGTTTCATATACAATCTGAAATGTACTGATACCTTTAAGGGTGGCTTAACAGTAACTCTCTGAAATACACTTCATCACCCCCCTCAGCCATTCTGGCTTTATGAAAAATGTAGTTCTTTTTTGGTTTGATGCTTTGTCAGAAAGTTGTGGCCTGTGGGCTTATATTTTGAACATTTTTATATGTTCATTTGTTTATGTTTTCCTGCTAGGCTAGCAGATTTAAGTGGCTATGACAGATTAAAGAGCCCCACAATGTAGAGCACAAAATATTTACTCCATGGTCCTGTACAGTAATTTGCCAACTCTCGCTGCTCTAGTGACACAACATTGCAAGGGTAGCATTGGTTAAATTGACTCTGGAGCAAAAAAACATAATTTCTGGTTTTATTCTAAGTATGTGTCATGACTATGATTCATGATTTTGGTACAAGTGTTATGAATTCCTAGAACTTCAAAAAATACTCTTAAAGACAAATATGAAGGATTAATGGATTAGGTTTTATATTGTCTAATACAGGTATTACCATTAACTATTTAAAAATCAACCATCAAATGTTTCCTTGTTGATGGTTAATTGATTAATATTAAAGACTTCTAAAATGTATTATGACATGTGACTGTCAAAGAAAAGACCCTAGGAATTGAGAGACTGAACTAGAACTATGTCAATGTTTATTTAATCAGAATTCATCATTTTTTATTTCATATTCATCTGGGTACATACCCTGTAAAATTTTTAAATTGATCATTTTACAAAGTTGAGGACTATTTATCAATATCACAGTTGTGATTGTAAAATGTCTAAATTGTCCTCTTGATCTAACTCAATTATTTTTCATCTTTATTTTGGTGTTTATCCTTCAATGGTATATATTAATAAAATGAAGGAAAGAAATATTGTTACTTCTCAAATATATTGAGTGATTATACATACATTAAGAGGAATAGTTACGTGATTTAAAGTATTATTTAGCTAGTATTTTTCCATACACTATTTTTAAAATTATGCTCTTTCCTCAAATATATAAATTTACTTTTTACAAAAATAAATTCAACTGTTGAAGTTTTAAATTCTAGGGTTTGTTGTTTTACCAAGCCTTTCTATGAGTTTTTGAAATAGTTTAATTAAATAAAAGAGAGAGAGACTCCTAGGAGGAGGACTCTTTTTAACAGACTGCATTTTAAATTTTTTTAAAGGGTGAAAGTTTACACAAAAACGGATGGCGTAGTTGCAATTCATCCTAAATCTGTTAATGTGGAGCAAACAGACTTTCACTACAACTGGCTTATCTATCACCTGAAGATGAGAACAAGTAGTGTAAGTAAACATTTTAAATAATCAAGGGTCTGAATATCTCATTTGTTTGTAATTGTATAGTTTTCACAATTTTTTGTTTTTTTTTTTTAAGACAGATTCTTACTATGTCACCTTTGATAGAGTGCCATGGCGTGACAGCTCACAGCAACATCAAACTCTCGGGCTTAAGCAATTCTCTTGCCTCAGCCTCCCAAGTAGCTGGGACTATGGTGCCCACAACACCCAGCTATTTTTTTTGTTGTTGTTGCAGTTGTCGTTGTTTAGTTGGCCCAGACCTGGTTCCAACCTGCCAGTCTGGGTGTACATGGCAGGCACTGTAACCACTGTACTAACGGGCGCCAAGCCTAGTTTTCACAATTATAAACAAAATTTTTTGTGCTTTTCATTCTGACATAAATTATAATTGCTTTCCTTAAGTAAATAACATATACTTTTAATTTGCATCTTTATTATGATGGGTCTTTGTATTTTAATTAATCAGGATAATTATTTGCATAATTTTCTTCTAGTGCCTGCTTTCAAGAAATAACTGGCATATTTCATGTTGTGTAGGAGTTTGCACTGTGTAAAGAATTCTGTTGGCATGCTACTATACTTGATAAATATTACTCAGAATATTAAGTGGGATTCTATTCTTATTTTTCTCTTTGAAAAAATAATTTAAAATGATTTTTAAAATACTGGATATATAGCTAAAAATAATTTCACCTACATTAGTGTTTTGGTTTTGTTAAGAATGGTTCTATAGTTTAAATTAAAACAAAAGTATAAAACACCTGTGTTCCCAGCTCATGAAGAATGGCTCATTTCGTCATATTAATCTTTAATTACACTAGCAAGTTAATCCATATTTTAGAAGGAAGGTACTAATTGATGCTGGTAATATTTTGAATCAATGTAGTAATAACCCTTTCAGGCTCCTGAAGGTATTGATTCACTATAATTTTAATTACAGATATACTTATATGACTGCACAGAGGTTTCGCCATACTGTCTCTTGTTCTTTGGAGGTGATATTTCCATCCAGAAGGATAATGATCAGGAAACTATTGCTGTAGATGAATGGATTGTCTTTCAGTCTCCAGAAAGAATCGCCCATCTTGTGAAGGTGACTGACTTCACTTGACTGTCTTTACATGTATATGTATGTTAGCGTGTGATTCTGTGGTTTTGTTCCAAAAGTTATACATGTATTAGCACTTGCTGTATTTCAGCAGAGAAATAATGTATATTTGTATATAATATATATATTATATATATATTAGCACTTTTTGCTGTATTTCAGCAGAGCAAATAATGTTGAGAAATTGATTCATGGTTTTTCCAAATTATTTTTTGAGGTGGTATCAGACTTCTAAATGGCTTGATGTGCTTGAAATTTGAATTCACCTCATAGTTGGTTGCTCACTAAATATTTCAGTCTTCTGTGCAGTTGCTTGTACCTACTTGTATCAATCAGCCAAAATCGCTTTTGTTTATTAGATTGTTTGACAATAACATCTGCCTTGGTTGAACATGTATAATTTTTTCAACCTTAGGAATTAAGAAAGGAACTAGATACTCTTCTGCAAGAGAAGATCGAAAGTCCTCATCCTGTAAACTGGAAGGATACTAAATCCAGAGACTGTGCAGTACTGTCAGCTATTATAGACTTAATCAAAACTCAGGAAAAGGCAACTCCCAGGAACTTTCCACCATGATTCCAGGATGGATATTGCAGCTGACAACTTGACAACTTTTCTGTGGTGGCCTAAAAAAACAGTTTGACAGCCATTCCCATCATAGTTTTAAATTTTTGGCAAGATGTCAAACCTGGGACATGACTAATTTTCCTTTGTAAGGTAGAAATCTTCACTAGGTAGTAAAGACTTAATGTGCATGACTTAACGATACCTGTAACTATTATAAATATACCATAAAAAGCAGTATGTTCTCTGGTCATATACTCTGTCGTGGTATATTGGCAGTATATTCCCCTTATATAAATTGAGTATTGTACCATTTGAGAAATTCCTTTGTTCTGTTATACAAAGTTAGTCTTTCTACACATAATGATTGAGTATGGATTCAGTAAAAATAGAATGGTTAGCCAAAAAGCAGTGTCAAGTAAGCATTTGAATATAACCATATTTTTTAAATGAAACTTCTATCAGAAGTAAATTAAGTTGTTGTAATAAAGTTCATTATTTAATAAAATGTACAGTGTGTAAATCTCAGCTAACTTCTTGGGTTTGTTTCTACATGTACACTTAACTGTTGGCTTATTTTTATACTTTTACTCTTTCTAAAATATGTATGTACCCCTCTTACATGGCCCTCTGTAGCATAATGTAGCAATTCAGAACTTGGGTCTGGAGCCTGACTACTTCCCTTCCAATCTCAGCTTTGTCACTTAATGTCTTGGACAAGTTAGTTGGCTTCTTTTTGTTTCTTTTCATTATCTGTAAAATACAGTTGACCCGTCTTATTTGTGGGTTTCACATCCATGGATTCTCCCAACCATGAATTGAAAATATTCAGGAGAAAAAAATAGATGGTTGTGTACTAAACATTGTACAGATTTTTCTTCCTTGTCATTATTCCCTAAATACAGTATAGTAACTATTTGTGTAGCATTTACCTTGTGTTAGGTAGTAGAAGTAATCTAGAGATGATTTAAAGCATTCAGGAGGATGTGTCTAGGTTATATGAAAATACTGTGCCTTTTCTCTAAGAGACCTAAGCTTCTGGGGACTTTATTATCCACGGGGATCCTGGCACCAACTATACAGGTAACACTTTTGAGGATGAAATATGTTTGTATGTGTCAAGCACATAAGCTAGTGTCTGGCACATAGGGTGTTCTCTCTGACTCTTTATTATTCATCCCTGAAACACTGCAGTGTCTAACCATCCATTATAATACACTATTTTTCATTGCTGCTTTACCTTCTTAGCCATGGAAGCTGGTGTGACATGTGTGGCACCTTTCCAGCCCTGTCAGATCGTGGTGTACTATTGCTTATTCAGCCACTTTTGTTCCTTCCTTCTTGCTTGCTTGTTCATGTGGTTCCCCCTGCTGCTCAGCTTTGTGCCAGGTATGATGGACCCTCTTTTCAAGAGTAAATCAGGTTGTTCTGAATCAATCATAATGTGGTCTTACTCTGTTGTAAGTAATTGGTGAGGTCTGTGTATGTGAACCTCTCCTGGCCAGTGACAGCTGAGAAGGAATCTTCAAGGGGATGTCTGAGAAAGATTTTTCTCACTAGTAGACTCTAGAGGAGGAAATAACTGCTGCAGCCAACCTAGATAACAAGCCAACACAACCGTAACTCAAGTTGGCTCAGTGGAAAGATAGAACTCACCGAGGTTCTTGATGATGCTGGTGAGTTGCAGAGTTAACCAACTCTGGAACCGCTCTACACATGAACTTAATTTTGATAAAATAAAAACCCGTCATTGCTTAAACTACTTACAGTAGGGTATATATAATCATGTAAAAAGTATATGAACTAAAACTTAACACTGTCCATCATTGAGACAGTTAACTTGCTGAGACCTCTATCTCTACTATTTATTTTCTGATGTAATAGTTTTGATCCTTGTCTGCCAGAAGTGCTGTGCTGTACATACTACAAAAAACAGGAACAGCATCCTTCTGTGTCCTAAAAGATGCAAACTGTATTATGCCTTCTGATAAATGCAAGAAAAACCAAAGGAATAAGTATCATACAATTGTTGGGATGTATCGATAATGCTACAGTGATCTGTTGAATTAGAGAATTAAAGGGGGACAGAAATTGTATAAAGATTCTTAATTGGTTCATAATACTTAATCTCCCTATGAATGGGGAAAATGTTTCTGAATAATTAAAGTATTCACGGAGATTTAAGTGTAATGACTGTGCCTCCAATTTGTTTTCTGTATAGCTGGAGATGAACTTCAGCTGAAAGGATGGAACTTCTAATTCAAGGTGCTATTTTCTGGTTTTTTTGTTGTTGTTTACAAAATAGGGCATTACTGAGTGGAAAATGCATTTCAGATCTAAGAACTATTGGTTCTGGAGTTGTTTTAAAAGTATAAGACATTAAGAAGGAAAATCTGTTTCACCATTCTTAGCAATACAGAAGATAACTCATTTTTTTTATTTTGATCTTTCAGGATTTTATTTTTTTATTTCAGATTAATGTAAGGGTACAAATGATTAGGTTACAGTTTTTGCATGTGTTAGGTACAGTCCCTGCTGCAGTTGTATCCCACGCTTAGCGGAAGATAACTGTTGAAAAAAAATATAACCCTGAAACAGGAACTTGCCAGGAAAAAAACTAAACAAAACACAATAACCTCTAAAAATGCATCTTTAAAAGTGAGTACATGTGATACCTTCCTAGTTAGTTGACTAATTTAGGCAGAAACTCTAAATAACTTAACACCAATTATTACAAGTCATTCTCTGTTCTCATTGAATTTTTAAAGTTCACAGTAAAAGTTACGAATTGTAGAAAAATTTTAGGAGAAATTTATCCTCACTCAGAATAAATAAGTAGTAAATGTTCTATTCTTAGTTCTGAATTTGTATTTACTTATAAGTCATTGTGAAGCACTCTGGGAGGCCGAGGCAGGTGGATTGCCTGAGCTCACAGGTTCGAGACCACCCTGAGCAAGAGCAAGACCTCATCTCTAAAACTAGCCAGGCATTGTAGCAGGTGCCTATAGTCCCAGGTACTTGGGAGGCTGAGGCAAGAGAATAACTTGAGCCCAAGAATTTGAGGTTGCTGTGAGGTATGACACCAGGGCACTCTATTAAGGGTGACAAAGTGAAACCCTGTCTAAAAAAAAAAAAAGAAAAAGAAAAACTAACCAGTTGTTGTGGCAGGCACCTGTACTCCCAGCTACTCAGGAGGCTGAGGCTAGAGGATGGCTTGAACTCAGGAGTTTGAGGTTGCTTGCTGTGAGCTATAATGACATTACGGCATTCTACCTAGAGTGACAGAGCAAGACTCTGTCTCAAAATAAAAAAATAAAAAAAATAAAAAGAATTCTGGATACATTTTGAAGGTCAAGTTTCCAGGATTTACTGACAGATTGAATTAGGGATGTGAGAGAAAGAGGACTCAGGGATGACAGTGCAGTTTTTGGCCTGAGAAACCAGAAGTTGGATGACGCTGACATTTTCTGAGAAGAGAAGAATTTGTAAAGGGCGGACTGGGTGGGGGAAGAAAAATTTAGTTTTGAGGACAAGTATAAAATATCAAAATGGAAATGTGGAGTAGGAAGTGGACGTGAGATTGGAGGGGAAGTCTGACTTCCCCTCCAATAAACATTTGGGGGTGTCCAGCATGAAGATAAACATTGGGGGGTATCCAGCATAAAGATGGTATAAAGCCATGAGCTGGAGGTCTACAAAGACAAGAGGACGGAGAACAGAAGATGGTGGCCCTGCACTATCTGGAGATCTTGGAGTTGAGGAGGAATCAGTCAAGGTGCCGGCAAAGGAGTGTCGGCGAGGAGGAAGGGATCCAGAGGCAGGAGGTGTTCTGGAAGCCAAGTGAGGACAGGGCTTTAGGGGAGAGAATGGTGAATGAGGGAGTGGCTATCCCATGGCCACCATGATGAGAGAGCATTTGAAAGGTTATAAGAAAGAGAAATTTCTCCAGAGAAGACACACAAATGGCCAATAAGCATTCTGAAAAGATGCTCAACATCACTATCAGAGAAATGCAAATCAAAACCACAATGTATACCATTGCACACCCATGAAGATGGCTAGAATCACAAGAAAAAGAATGTGCCAGTGGGACGGGGGAGAAATTAGAGCCTGCATGCACAGCTAGTGAGATGTAAAATGGTGTAGCACTTTGGAAAACAGTTTGGCAGTTCTTCAAAAAGTTAAACATAGAGTTACCATATGATCCAGCAATTCAACTCCTAGGAATATATGCAAAAGAAATGAAAACATATGTTCACACAAAACTTGTACATGAATGTTCACAGCAACATTATTCATAATAGCCAAAAACTGGGAAAAAACAAATGTCCAGTTTTCAGCAAAAAAATTATAAGACATGGAAATAAATAAGAAAAGTATATTCCTATGCATGGAAAAGTAATCAAGAGAGACTGTTCCAGAGAAATTCCAGGTGTTGGACTTAGTAGATAAAGACTTTAAATCAGCTTACTTTAAACATGGCTAAAGAGCTAAAGGAAACCATTTCTAATGAACTAAGAATGTATGAGAGCAAAGTCTCCCTCAGTAGAGAATGTCAATGAAGAGACAGAAATTATAAAAATGACAGAAAGGGCCGGGTGTTGTAGCTCACACCTGTAATCCTAGCACTCTGGGAGTCCGAGGTGGGTGGATCACCTGAGCTCACAGGTTGGAGACCAGCCTAAGCCAGAGCAAGAGCTCATCTCTAAAACTAGCCAGGTGTTGTGGCAGGCACCTGTAATCCCAGCTACTTGGGAGGCTGAGGCAAAAGTTGGAGGTTGCTGTGAGCTATGACACC